>JAJQKJ010001093.1:0-47635 GCA_029574335.1 Rana kukunoris
GATGTGGTCAAAGTGCAGCCGATCACATGAAGACACAGAATGCAGGTAATCAGCACCTCACCTCACACCGACTGTGGCGAGGAGAGTTGATCAGCAGCTTCACCTTGTAGGGGACAACAAAACATGTAATCAGGGCACTGATCAGTGCCCTGATTACATTATAGCACCACCAACTAGTGGCCACCATTGCCAGCAATCAGTGCCCACTAGTGATGCCAGTCAGTGCCAGCTAATCAGTGGAGAAAAATTACATAATTACAAAATCCCCAGCAGTGATTAAATACCAAAAGAAAGCACCATTTGTTTGTGCCCCAATTTTTTAAAAAATGTTCTTCAGTGTTGCATGACCGCACAATTGTCATTCTAAAGCCTCGTACACACAATTGGATTTTCCGTCAACAAATGTGTTATGGCAGGGTTTTGTCAGATAATCTGACTGTTTGTACGCTCCATGGGGCAATTGTTTTTTCAAAATTTCCGACAAAATGTTTTCTAGCATGCCTTCAAATTTTCCGACAACGATGCGTCTTGTCAGATTTTCCAATCATGTGTACAGAAGTCCTTCGAAAAAAAAAATCCAAAGTAAACACGCATGCTCCAAACCAATGCCAACTATCGAAAATTATTATAAATTGCCCAAAAAGTGTCGCTGAAGAACCATGTCGTTTCGCGTATGAAGGCTGAAAAGGTTCTGGCATCAGTATGCATACCAAGTTCACGGCCAACGCCCTTTGCACAAAATTCTGATTTGCGCAATGGAAGTCCCGATTGCGTGTACTAGGCCAAAAGTGCGATAGCATTGAAAGCTGAAAAAAAGGCCGTGCAAGGAAAATGGGGGGTGTAAGTGCCTTGTAGGCAAGTGGTTTAATGGTGTCACTTTAAAGGAACACATTAGAACAGCATCATGGCCTGGGGCCTCATCAGGAATTATGGGGCCCCTTACGCAGCTTCAGGCATGGACCCCTGGGCAGCTGAGACCCGGCGGGTGGTGTTAACACCTCAAATTGAGAACCGGCTGCCTGCAAATTGAGGAGAGGGGGCCAGAATTGGGGGTTGCCCTGGGAACCTCCGGGGCCCTTACAGGTGTACTGCCTGTACCCATACCTCCCAACCGTCCTGGATTTCGCGGAATTCCCCACGATTCGCGGTAAATCCCCTGATACCCACCCCCGTGATTAGTGGCAAATCCAGCGGTCCCCCCCACAATCAACCGTGTGTAAACTCCCCACCCCCCCCCCCCCCCCCCCCCCCCCCCCCCCCCCCCACTTCAACAACACAAGACAATTCCGAGAGCCAGGGTTGCCTGCATACTTTTGCTGATAGGTGTCCCTCATTTCCATCTCAAAAAGTCGGGAGATATGCCTGTACCCCCCTGATCATGGTAGCTGCCATTGCTAACTTGTTTGGAGGTTGTCATTCTGCCAACAATCACTTTTTTTGGAATATGAAAAATATCCAAAATGACACCAGCAGTGGTCAAGGTAGACTGGTATAACCAAATGGGCTGCCAACACAACCAGCCAAAAATCAGACTTAAGCCAAGCCTCTGGGTTGTGGTGCAGGGCCTGCAGCAGTTTAGTAGGGGGCATTGAACCCACAACCGATAAGTGAATAGGCCACACATTAATAGCTTACAAGGCTTAAGGCCCATCAGGTTTTTGCTGTCTGTACCCCCCCAATAAGCAAATTAGTTACCAACAGGACTGAACCCAAGGTAAACCCCAAACATTTTTGGAGTAGTCAAAGAGGCCTAGGAGGCAATCACCACAATGGACACCCTTGTTGCAGTGGCAAGTCATTGAAGTGAAATCCCATTCACATCCTGTTTTAACAAATAAAACTGAGAATTTCTTGAATTGAGACACAAGTGCTGGTCACTATTCAAATGTTTTTGCCTTAAGATATTCACCAGGAAAGATGCATTGTTAGGACCTGCATTGTATCCTAGAGTACACTCACCGGTGGTAGTAGCACATTATGGGGACCACGGCTGGGTTGGTTCTGATGATTGGAATGGAGGAGGTCGGGCTGTAGGTCAGGTTGGTAGCATAGATCACCCAGTCTTGCATCATCTGTAGAAGAGATCAGAACATTATAGACACTGCAGTGCTACTCATGAGTTAGACAAGGGGCACATCAATTGTGTGGCAATGTAGACAATGGATGTGTCCCATAGCCAAGACTAGTCATTAATTGTTTGGTAGCCTTTTCTTTTGATCCATTTATGCCAGCTACGGTAATTCACCCCCATTTCGGGTTGCGGTCTTTCTGCTACATATGAACCTCTTTGGGTGCTCTTAAATAATAGCAACCCAACGCTCCGCATCATATTCCTTGTTTGTTTATATGCTCAGTTATGTGGATTTTCTTTTGATCCGTCTGAATATGATACATAAGGGCGTTTTTACCTAAATATTGGTCTCTTCACAACCAGCTACATACACGTATATCTTGGTTTTACTTCTTAGGCAGTATCTGTTTATTGTTTGTTGTTTTTTCATTGATATAATTTAGAAATGGCTTTCACACTAGGAGAGGAGATTGACCAGGAAATTAGGGAAGCGTTTGAAAAGGACTCGGTCCAGCTGCTTAATAAAGATGACGAAATAAGGGAGGGATTTAAAGAACATAAAAAACTGATAACTAAACATCTCAATAGAAAATGGGACGTGACGTTCCTTGAAACATATATACACCATAAAATTGTTCCAAGGGGACTAAGAGACAAGACGATCCCAGCAGAACACTTACAAAACGAGAGGTTTCTTCCAAAATGGAAGGAGCTCTGTATTAATCACGGCCTAGCAGTTATGGCCCTGATTATTGAGGAAGAAAAAATTCAAATGCTAGAATTTAAAGAGTCCATTGAACTCAGTGCTAAAACTTTGGATCTTATGAAGGAAGAAGATGAATTCACTATACAAAATTACTTTTTAAAAAAGTTGAAAATATTCAAAAAAACCTGAAAATAACAAAACAATCAAAATATAGAAGAGACATGCTGGACTTTGAAAACAACCTGGTTTTTGACCTCACAACACGAAGAGGTAGAAGTGGCTCCTCCAGAAGGGGGTTTAGATCCCATTCAAAAAACCGAGGGGGGAGGGATCCATCTGAACAACGAGGCGATGATGTACAACGCACAGTGACTTTTTTAGAGAAAGAGGGGACGGGAAACACTGGCATTCACGTCCCCTCGCAGGAATACTCCCAGCCTCAAAGAACACAACAAGATCGGAGACAAAGGGGCAAATCTCAAAAATCAGGAAGGGACTTACCAAACCCGCAGCCAGGCACAATAACTGACCTGTCAGGGCAGATAAGTCCAGTCACAGACAATAAAGTTATTAACCTATCCTCATTTATCATTGAAAAAAGACACTTTGAACTACTACAGCGAGGAATGTCCTTTTCTCCAACCAACGATATGGAGGAGTTCACTGTTTACAAGGACATTGTATTATTTCTGCGGAAGGTTTTCTTCAAATCACTATATCAATGTGATACAACCGAACCACCGCAAAAACCACAACTAGACCATGATGACCAACAAGCTCTCTCAATATTGGAAGCCCTATTGGAAGAAAATGAACCCATGAAATGGAGTCTTCCATGATGGATAGACAAGTTAAACTCAATGTAAAATCCTCAACATGCCCTTTTAAATAAAAATAAATGGCTGAATATCTTTCTGGAATTGGTACAAAAAGATCTTGAAGAGATCACCTGGAAAACCAAAAACCTTGACAATCTCACTCAACAAGAACGACAGGCAATGAAAGAACTAAAGGAAGCAAACAACTTAATTATTAAAAGAAGTGACAAAGGAGGTAATGTTGTACTCATGGATGAAACCGATTACGAAGAGGAAGTGAAACGACTCCTTGGGGATACAAACACATATCGAAGACTAGAAGGGGACCCTTTCCCCGATGTGGTGAGGCAACTCAACAGTAAACTTGATGATGCTGCGGAGGCGGGGCTTTTAAAGAAACGGGACTTTGATCACCTAAAAGTGAAAGATTATAACATCCAATTTTTTACTGTATCCCCAAAATACATAAACGCCTGACTAAGCCACCGGGGAGACCGATCGTGTCCGCAATTCATGGTCCATTGGACAGAGTGGGGACCTATCTGGATCTCCTCATGAAAGATATGGTTCAAAAACTAAAATCATACGTGCAAGATACACGCGATGTCCTCTCAAAAATAGCAACCATTATGATTGAGGATGAGGCATGGCTTGTTGGCATTGACGTTGAATCGTTATATACTTCTATCCCACATGAATGGGGAATCAGAGCGACCAAGACCTTTCTAGACAAACACTACCCTTTGTTGGGACATCAAAATGAATTTTTGTGTGATCTTCTTGAATTTGCTCTGGTTAATAATTTTTCAGTTTGCATCTTACTACTACCAACAAATCACCGGTACATCGATGGGTGCAGCTTGGGCTCCGGCCTACGCCTGCTTACATCTTGGCCTATGGGAGGAAGAGGTTATTTATATCTCCCCCATGTACCTCAGCCATGCTCATACATGGCTGAGGTACATTGATGACGTGTTCATGGTCTGGACGGGGAGCCTTGTGGCCCTCCATGACTTTATCACTGAACTTAACATCAATGATCGCAACATACGATTAACATATGTCTGTGATAAAACACAAATCTCTTTCCTTGATCTGAAAATTGGTAAGAAGAATGGGAAAATAACTACCTGTACCTTCCGCAAGGAAACGGCCGCCAACACCCTATTGAGGGCAGACAGTCATCATCCACTTTGGCAAAAGAACGGGATCCCCACTGGCCAATTTATGAGGATCAAACGCAACTGCTCTGAAACCTCAACCTACTATGCGGAAAGCAAAGACCTATATCAAAGGTTTCGGGAAAGGGGATATTCCCACAGACAGATTAAACTGGCTAAACTGAAGGCAGCACAGAGGAGCAGAGCTAGCCTACTCTCAACCGATAAAAAAGATACAAAAAATGAACCATCAGGACCAGTGAGGATGATCACTACATATGGCCCCAATGGGGCAATGTAAGGAAGATACTAATGAAACATTGGAATGTTCTGACCAGTAATAGATCCTTGGCCAAAATTGTCGGTGAAACCCCCATGATGGTGGCACGAAGAACTAACAACCTAGGTGACATCTTAATTCGATCTGAATTCATCAAACAACCAAACACTTCATGGCTATCAGATTACCCACGTAGCATGGGAATGTTTGCATGCTCTAAGTGTCAAATATGCCCATTTGTGGACCGAACAGATACATTTAAAGATGCCCTAGGACAGAAAGTATATGTAATCAAAGACCTAATTAACTGCTCCACTGAGAGGGTTATTTACATGTTAACCTGTCCCTGTCATAAAATCTACATCGGGAAGACAAAGAGACAACTACGAATAAGAATCGGAGAACATCTACGTGACATTAAAAAAGAAAAAATGATGAGACAAGTAAATCCCGAAAAAATGCATGAAAGCCCGGTAGCAAAACATTTTGCTGAACACCATGAAGGGAAACCGGATGGTTTAAAAGTAAAGGGGATTTATGCACTAAAATTGTCAGCCAGAAGAGGCGACTTTGATAAAATCTTACTACAGAAAGAAAAATGGTGGATCTTTTCTCTCAAATCTCTGGCCCCCATAGGAATGAATGTTGAAATGAATCTACAATCTTTCCTTTGAAAGCCAGCCACTCTCATCATCTTAAAACTCTCTACCATATAGGTTATATGACACTTTACACTGAAAAATCTACCAGTAAAGACCTATTCTTCCCTGACATACAATACTAAATATAAAAAACGCTGGGCTCTTTGTCTTCCAACCAGATCAGTCTTCTATCTATTATTATTATTATTATTATTTTCTATTTTTTATTTTTTATTTATTTTGTATTTATTCTTTATTCCACATCAATCCAATCTATTCTACTTCACAGAATTTATATATATAAATCTTTTATTTTTCACTATTATCCTACTGAGTATGATCTAGCTAAAACAATACTGGCCGTTATAAGCTATATTATTTCGCTAACCAAACAGACATATACCCTTATTGGGGGGTAAAACAATCTCTCTCATACTGTGTATAGAGTTTGCCGGCATTACTCGGCTATGCCTGTACATAATATCTCTGTTTGATAAATCCTTCACCCCACCCTTCCTTGGTCTCTCTCTCCCCCTCCCCCTTCATTTACATAAACTTTTTTTTAAAAAACTAGGTAATTGCTGGCCTTATTTATGTCCATGTTTTTGCTATACTTTATCATTTTTCTTTTTTGGTTGCTTTTAATATATATTGTGTACCCACTTACTGGAAATAGTGGAGGGGTCTCACTCTGTTTGTATATACTAGTCCTTGTTTTCCGGATATATGTCTGTCATTCTTTCCGTGAACAATAATTAACCCAAGACTGCCATTAACCCAAGATATCATTTCCAACACACGGGATGTAATCCATCTATCTAACCGTGTAACTTCAAGACATTAAAACACTCATCCAGGAGGGGGCGTGCGTCCACGGCACATATAGGAGCAGCGCACGCCAACCCCCCTATCGTCCAGAAGAAGCTACGCGATTACGTCCAGCGAAACGCGTTGACGTCAGAGGTCCAGGACGTTCTGTGTGTCGGATCCCCGGAGCAGGCTGTAGCGGTAGCGGTAGACGGGACATGGAGACACTCCAAAACATATAGGTGCCAACTACTCCTATCAGGACAACACATGGCACTGTAGTGATCTCCTCAAAACCTCTTTTTGTAACCACGACTGCTCCACGAACCTTGAGTCTCTCTCCCGCTACGATCCACAGTTGATCGCACCATTACCGTACATGAAATAAAGAGAAAAAACGCCATCCCATCACGGACACGGCGGATACGGTAATGTGCAACAAACCTGATATATTTGGAGACTATCTTTAGATCTATATGACAGTATTATCTTGAGGAATATACTCCAACATCTCATCAAGCGGTAGATTGCAAATAACCCTATTGATGCCTGGTCTAGAAATTCATACATGAAGATATACCAGTGATCAACACTATTTCTAGTTTTGAACCATCTTTCACCATTCTGGCATCAACTACAGGACTATAATCAATTTTTGATACATCAGCAGTCCATCGTGTCATGATGTTGTCGTTTCTGTGAGATATTATTGATATTTCATACACAACTACTGTCCATTCAGGTTCATGGCTATATAGCAATCCAGTTGCTGTTTAAAGTCCCCTTTTGGTTATTCCCACCTCCACTATTTCCACACCCCGCGGGGACGCACTAAGTGGAACTCTTCCCATATATACACATATTTGATTTTTTATTATTATATTGCGGTGACATTACCGCTGGGAATTCCAACTAGTGCGTACACACATGTCTGGACATCTGTTTTTGTTTTTGTTTTTTGTTTTCAATTGTTTGTGTTATATGTTTGCATTTGTCCCTGCGTGTTGGTCACCAACACGTACACAGTGAGCTGGTTGTTCATTTATGCACTACTGTTTGTCACTCCAGAGACCTATATGATATTGGCTTACTCAGCCACCTTATCAGGCATTGGAGGTTCTAAGTAACTTTTTGTAATAAATTTATATATTAGCGTTTATGACCCATTATTGCCAATAGTAGCTCCTTTTATCAACTGTGATCTCCTCCTCTCTTGGAGATTAATTGTTTGGTAGCCTTTTCTTTTGATCTAGTCACTTAACCATCATGCTTATGAGGATAAACCTTTTAGATTCGAAAACTTAGGCTAGCAAATCAGAACAGCCATGCAACTACATTTGAGGACTCCAACAGGTTTGCTTTAAAATAGTTTCAGGTTCTAAATACCATCCAAAAAAAGAAAACCCCCCAAACACCCCACACATGCATTTTCACAATCTGATTAGCTAATTTGATAACCTGTCAACTCCACAGCACAGTATCCCCTCCTTACACCCCTCAATTATAATAAAAAATGTTTTTACTCTGCTGGCCCAGCTCCTCCACCCCTCCCTACATTGCAACTTTTCATACAGCTACTAGGTAAAAGGTTGATACCAAGTAATGGCTCAGAGTCTGCAGATATCACATCCAAGATGGCAGCAGCAAGTGAGGATTTCTACACAAGTAGGTCATCGTATGGAAAGCATTTTAGGCTTGAAGCAGAGTTCCACCCAAAAAAAAAAAAAAAAAAAATTGAACTTCCGCTTTTTGGAATCCGATTCCTTACCCCCTCCGGTGTCACATTTGGCAGAAGCAGATACCAGTCTAAGCCAGGTAGTCGCTCCCACATCCGGGCATAGATAGAGAGAAATGGGGCAGATACATGGGGCAGATACATGTCAAATACAGGCATTTGCTCCCACTTTCGGGCATAGATCGCAGTGATCTACGCTATGTCCGATACCTCCTCTGCTCCCCCCTGCTGTCTTCTGTGAGAGACACAGGTCCCAGAAGACAGCACAGCTTGAACTTTTACTGAAATCAAGGGGGGGGGGGGGGGAATTACATTTAATAAAATTATGGAATGGAAAGGGAATTACCTGCACAGTGTTGCCACAGTTCTGGGGATTAATCTGGAAGATAGCTTCATCAGCACTTTGGGTGTTCGGCTTGCAGCCTTGGGGTCCCAGGCTCAGATCAGAAGATTTCACCAGCTTTCCATTCCCATAAAAGTCCATCATAACACTGACCACCATGCTGTCCTCTTCACACTGGACACTGATGGGGGAACTAGAGTAACCTACAGTCGGGGGCTGCTGGCGGGGCATCCCACCAGCACGTCCACCTGTTGAACCCCTCTGAGCCCCACCTCTAGAAGCCCCAAACCCATATACTGCATTAGCTCCTGAGTAAATCCCACCAGATCCCCCTCTAGAAGACCCCTGGCTCTGACCAGGTACAACCCGCTGGTTATTCCTCCACCAGTCTGATTGGCGCCTATGTCTCACCAAGGCTCCATCCCCACTACATCCAAACCCTGGTCCATAAATCAGGGCCAAAACCAACAGCCAACTACAGCAGCTCCTCACTCCTAGACCCATCCATCCTGCCTGCAAGACCAACAACACAATGATGCAGGAAGACAGAGCTTCCCTTTATACCCCTCCCACCAGCCACTAATACCCCCAGCTGGGGCAAATCATCACCACACCCAAATAGCTTCCTCATTCAGCATTTGGCTAAACTATACAGTTGATCTCTTGATGCTGAGACAGTTAACCACTTGCTGACAGTCGCCTCATTTGAGTGGAGCTACACAGGAGAATTTCAGTATCTTAGTTCCGCTACTATATTTGTTATGGATTAATCACTAGGAGTAGCAAGAGATCAAAAAAAAACGATGATACAAATGTCTCTCCATGGAGTACTCTATACAACCAACATGTATTAGCATAATCTCACATGACTGATCAATGTTTCAATCATGTGCAATGGAAAGCTACAAGATGCTATTGAATATACCAGTGTAGCTTATACCATAGGGGGCGATATATTTCAGGGCCCATTTTTATATTTGGGGGCGGGTTTAATGCAAATGGTGATCATTTGCTAGTCCTAGTGACTTTCAACCAGCGATGTTGTTGGCAGGATTGGGTTTGTAATCTCTCCTATATCGCTGGGATCTGCTTAGACCTTGTTCTCCTGCAAGGTCCTATTTATTGTCACCTCAAAAAGTCAGTCCACCAAAAACTGATATTTTAGTCACAGTGGGGACTGGTAGGCTGAGTCAGTCCTGTTTTTTTTTTTATGTTCTCGGCGCTCCAACAGTGAGATCAGATTCCATAGTTTCCAGCTTTGTTCCTGTTCACTTGGAAATGTTGGTTGTCCCTGCTAACCTTTGTGTGTCCTAGTTCCTCCAATTACTTTGTCCATAATACAAAATCTCAGCAGGGATGGTGGGAGCCCCTCATAATGGAGTCAGCAGATGTGCAGACCTGGGAAGTCAATGTAGGGATGGTGGGAGCCCCTCATAATGGACCCAGCAGCTGTGCAGACCTAGGAAGTTAGTTCAGGGATGGTGGGAGCCTCTGAAAATGGACAACATAGCTCCGCAGAGCCAGAAACTCTGCACATGGATGGTGGAAGTCCCTTATAATGGGCACAACAGGTGTTCAGACCCAGGAACTCAGCACAGGAGTGATGGGAACCCTTTATAATGGCACAACAAGTGTTCAGAGACAGAAATTCTGTGGAATGGTGGGAGCCCTTCATAATGGGCACAGTGGCTGTGAATACCTGGGTACTTGGCACAGGAATGGTGGGAGCCCCTCATAACGGGCACAACAGGTGTGCAGACCTGGGAACTCAGTGCAGGACTTGTCAGAGCCCCTCATCCTGAGAACAACCATTGCTCAGACTTGGAAGTCAGCACAAGAATGGTGGGGCCCTCTCAGAATGGACACAGCAGCTGTGAATACCTTGAAAATCAGCACAGGAATGGTGAGATCCACTTATGTTGGGTAGATCTGGGAACGCAGGGAAATTATGATGGAAGCCCCTAATAATGGACAACCTAGGTCTGCAGTGCTAGAAACATTTTGTGTGGATGGCAGGAGCCCCTCATAACGAGCACACCCTTAGGTCTGGCATGGATTTTGAGGGGAACCCTGCACTAATATTTAAAAAGTGGAGTCCCCCAAAAATCCATACCAAACCTTTATCTGAGGATACAGCCTGGCAGGCACCCCCTTGAAACATGCCAGGCCACATGCCCTAAACATGGGGGGCTCTGCCCAAAGAACTTTGTCCCCATGTTGATGGGGACAAGAGCCTCTTTACCACAATCCTGGACTATGGGGGTCTGCAGGCAGGAGGCTTATCAGAATCTGGAAGCCCAAACAAAGGGGTCCTTAGATTCCGATCCATCCAATATGGATGAGTATGAAGTACATAGTACTCCTACCCATTCACCCAAAAAAAAAAAAACAGTTTAGTGTAAGAAAAACAGGAGGCAGTTTGACAAGTCCTTCATTAAAAATGAATAATGTCCACCATGGCAGCTCCAACGTTAATCACGATAACTGTCACCGACAGCTCCGGTGTCTGACAGTTCTTATATAGTATGGGGTGTGGTGATGTCATCTCATCCAAAGACACCGTGCCTTGTGACATCACTAACCCATCATGCCTGGGCAGTGATGTCACATGGGGTGGGGTCTCCGGTTTAAATCACTGCTTGGCCACGCCCAATAGCTATATAAGAACTGTCAGAAGGGCGGGAACCTTTGTCAGGGTAGGAGTGTTTTTTTTTTTTTTTATCGGTTCAGCAGAAATAGTGATCGACATTGGAGCTACCGGGGGGGCATCACATTTTTAATAAAGGAGTTGTCAGAAAACTGTCTTTACCTGATTCGGGAGGCTCAATTACAGCCAGGATCGGCACAAATATTAGTAGAGTGCGTTACACACACAGGGTGTATGCTCTTACTGAAGGGCAAGCTCCCATTTCTGGCTGATACATACCTGATGCACTCTCACATTGGGGCTACCTGTGCACTGTTCCTTCATTTCCCCAGGTGGCTTTGGGCTTGGTGTTCCTATTTTTATCTGATTGTATTTGAGAAACATGGATCTCCTGAGGAAGCTGCAAAGTGAAACACGTAGCGATCCCTCAGTAATCTGATTTCCTCGATGTTTGCCCCGATATGTAGGACCTTCTCTATAGACCCACCACAGTGTCCATCATATCTATGGGTATACCTTTAGGTTCTCTTGTGTCCCCTTAGAACACATTTATTTGGGACAATACCATGTATATACATTGGAATACTTGCTTTCCATCTCTGTTCTTACATAATGGTTTTACCACGATTATATAATGAATTTGATTTTTATTCTATCGAGTGCTCTCTTTTTCATTTGGGTCTACTGGTGGCTACCAAATTAAATTTCATATTCACCTCTGGTTCTTTCTCTGAGTTGTCAGAAACTGTCTCCCATTTTTCTTATACTTTTTTTGGGGTGAATGGGTAGGTGTACTATGTACCCCATACTTATTCACATGGGACCCCTCCAGGCTGCATACTCGGATAAAGGGTCTGGTATGAATTGAGGGGGGCCTCTTTTTTCCAATACATTTTACATTGCCTCTAAACATACTGTATGTTGCAAGTTGGATCAGTTAAAATGGTGATCAGACTTCCATTAAATGCAATGGGCTGAAATTGGACCCAAGTCAAACCAAAGCAGTGCAGGAATATTTTCAAAAGTCAGACCAGTTAAGACGGTTCTCATAGGGAAACACTGATTTTATATATGTGCTCTCAAAGTCGGAGCGCATGTTGCACCAGTCTGAACCGGGCCTTACGCAAATCCATACCAAAACATTGGTGGAGATTTACCAAAACTGGTGCAAAGGTGTATAACCAGCTTCTAACCTAAGCATGTTCAATTGAGTCTTTGACAACCTGTAAGCTGGTCAGTTACTATACACAGCTGCACCGGATTGTGTGCACTAGTTTTAGTAAACCTCCATTAAGTTCATTTACCACTAAAAAATGGCCTCATCTCCATTTCCTGGCACCAATTCACAACCAAGTTAAGGAAATCACTGTCCTGCTGCCCCTCCATCATATTTATCCCGATTCTCTTAATACTTAGTGTTCAGAGTAGTACTGACAGCAGTATTAGCTGTAAGTCTCAGGTGTGCCAACAGCATTACTCTAGGGCACCGGTGTCAAACACAAGGCCCGCGGGCCGAATATGACCCTCCAGGCCATTTCACGTGGCCCTCGCACCTCTCCTGCAGCCGAGCTCCAATTCTCCTCCAGACCCTTACCTTCTGCTTTTAAGCAATGCATCCAGCTTCTTCCCAGCAGTAGGAAAGGGAGTGCACTGTGTTGTAAGGGAGAGTGGGGGACTCAACTTCTGATGGTGGGGTGGCTCTTGACATCCAATGTAAGGGATGCACTGAACATTTAATCTTACAGATATGATTCCCCTCAAAAGGGCAGTTCTAATGCGGCCCACAATGAAATCGAGTTTAGCACCCCTGCTCTAGGGGCTGAATTCAGCCCGGCTAGGGCACTCCCAAGTGGAAATGGGGTTCCAGTATGAATGGTGTGTCCCTACTTGTCTGAAACCTCTTCCTGATGCCAAGCACCGTCTGAGACAGGTGACCTGTCCCTACTTTATCCACAAGGATAATGTGCGCCAAACCCAGGGTCTCGATAAACTGCCTGACCCAAGATCGCCTTAATAACACCAGCATCTAATCTGATGCCGCCTCTGCTTGCCACATGTTGGATTGTCACAATGTCATCTGCCACACCTTTGCAGATTGTGTTCACCTGGGACACAGAGTGAAGGCAGACAGCAGAGAGATGATGTAATCACTCTGCTGCCCGCACTGCACAGTGTGGGCAGAACTGCAGGGGGGGGGGGCAGCGAGAGCTGTCATCTCTCTGCTCCCCCGCCCATCAGCCTGCTCCCCCCTGGGCAGCGAGTGTTCTGCCCGCACACTACATTCACCTCAGCACCAAGCTCCCTTCTCACAGTGTGATAAGCAGCGGAGCGGCAGAACGGGCTGGCTGGTGGACATCAGTTTCCACCCCCCCTGAAAGTGCCGCTTTGGACCATGGTAGAGCCGGCCCTGCCAATATGGGATGACATTAGTTATGGGGAATTAATGAAATGGGAATATTCTGACTTACAGAAGACTAAAAAGGTCTGTGCCTGAGGTATATAGCACAATCATTTCAGAATGACCTTTGTACAATCAAGTATTGAATATGGGACCCCCCATACCAATGGGTCTTTTAATTTTTAGGTCTCAGGACATGCCGCTTAGGCCCATTCCCATGAATTTTATATATACACACGGGATGAGGCGAACACCACCCCCCACCAGAACACTGCAAACTGGCAAAAAGTTTTAGCTAACCTTAAAGTCTATGGGATACAAACATGAGAAGTCAAGAGTGACAATGTTAAAGGCTTATATGCAAGTTGCCATACAAAATTAAGTGTATGGGACCGGAGTACTGCCCCAGGAGACATCAATGCAAAAAAAAAAGTTTATCATCATTTTTTTTCCCGGAGCAGTGATTTTAATAGTGAAATTAACATGTAATATTCCTTTAAATACTGTGCAGGGAGGGTCACCTTAGTCTGGCTATAAAGTGGCACATATTTCTCATGTATTTTACTGTACTGCTGCAAAGTTACAAAAAAAAGTAGTTTAGACTTGCTCACGGCTGTAATGTATTAACTCCCCTCAGCAATATATATATAAAAAAAAAAACAAGGCGCAAACCTGCATAAGGTCCACGCTGCATCTCCCGCCCCAAGGCACCTTGTCCCCACCTTGATCGGGACAAGATCCTCTTCCCTGGCCATTGGCTGTTGTGGTGGGTGCTTATGAGAATCTGGAAGCCCCTTTGACAAGGGGGGCTCCCCAATATGTGAATGGGCATTAGGTACATTGACTTTGTACCCCCCTACACAGTCAATGTACCTGATGCTCATTTCAGGTAGGGGGGGGGGAATATCAGATAAGCCCCCACTTACAGAATCCACCAACTAGGCTTGCTGGAAGAGGCTCTTATCTTCAAAGCACCCTCCCTATGTTAAGGGCAAGCAGCCTGGTATGGTTCAGGAGGGGGGGGCTGCTCATTCCTTTATCTTTCCTGGCCTGCCCGGCCACGTGCTCAGATAAGGGTCTGGTATGATTTGTGTGGAGATGCCCTTAAAGTCTATGCCATACCCAAAGGGCCTAGTATGGATTGGGGACCTCATGCTGTCATAGGGTTTCTTTGAAACACTTCAATACACGAATATAAAAAACATTTTTTTTTTTATAGGAACACACACACCTCAATTCACTATATACAGCCGCTGTGTAAGCAGCAGCCGCAGTGGCCAATCATGGTTAACAGCACATCATGCAGGTCAGACGCACACATTGGCCAGTCAGCAGCCGTCAATGCACTGATTGCAGTGTATTATGGGGTGCTCTGTGGCAGGCAAACTTGCTGCAAGCACCCCATGTTTGTTTTACGAATGCCCAAGTTGAACTTGCATGCGAGGAGATCAGGACCATTCCTAAATATCCATACTGGATAAAAAAGGAATACTAAACATGGTCTCATTTCACAATATGGTATACTTTATAATACGTTTCAAGAATCAATGGACTTCCCATCAAGGACACATTGGATATGAGGCTTGGGGGGTCTATATCAGATGACCAATGGGCAGCTGTACTGTCAGCAGTACCCCCATGGTCCCTTTATCCCCTATGCAAAAATCTAACATAGAACATATATACTTGAGAAGCTATTTAACGGGAAGCTTAAACACAACCCTATGTCGTAGATGTAATGGGCGCCCAGCTATATGAATACCCATGTTATGGAGATGCCCCCAAACTCCATTGATATTGGGAGGGGGGGGGGGGATTGTCTCTACTATTAATATCTTTGGGCTAAAGATGCCAATGGAGCATGTTAGACAAAGCTAGCACTCAAAAATACCTTTATACCAATAGTAAAATACATTTGAGGCTTGTACACTCATGGCATTAAAGTCAATAGACAGGGTAATAGAATGGAGTTTTATTTTTCCACAGACAGCACATATTGTGGCTTTTTCAGAGATTTCCCAATGAACACTGCACACACCATGACAACAAGAAGACTAAGACATCCGACAGCCACCAACACCCAGAGCTCCGCAGGGGCAGACTCTTCCCTCGTCACTGCAGCCGCAACATCCCTTTGTGAAGGTCCAATCACAAGCAGAGGTCCCAGAGTGGTCACAGTTTGTCCCTCTTCTGTGTGGGGTTCTTAACAGGAGAAAAGTGAGAGGTCAATAGACACGTTTCCATGCAGTTTAAGAGCTTGCAGTCAACAATTTAGCTTTTACACCAATGTCCAGAAGTTAGCACCCATTTTAGACCCTCAAACCCTAAAATTGTTCCTTCAGTCACTATTGGACAGAATTAGGATGAAACTAATGATTGACTAGCTAGGTTGTGGTATGAGCTGTTGAGATTCTCCCCCCACATTCTATTTATTATAGAAGTGACAGTGGGAAGGTTCCCACTGGTGACAAGCAATATAAAGCCATCAGTATCCTAGCCAGGTTTTAGATCTTCCATTAGTCCTAGTGAACCTTCCAGGTCCCTGGTGAGGAAAAAAAAAAAACCAAGAGGATCCCCCTGACTATTGATAGGTCCCCTGCTCTTTAAATCTCACGGCAAGTCACATGACTTGGTTGTTAGTGTGATCCAAGCCTTATGATCCAGCATCTTGGGAGAATCTCTCCCAACTCTTAAAATTGAATTTGAAAGCCTATGCAATACTTGAAACCCATTGGCAGGGATCCAACCACAATCTGTACCACATCGAGTAATCAAAAAGGAACACTACATCCTCATTAGTGTTCCCTCTAGCCCTGTTCTGACAGATTTCTCCCCCTCACAGGCAGCCAGGTACACCCCAATTGGATGGTGGCAGTAGTGGTTTGCCAATAGTGTTCTTGCTGTACTAGCAACTGTTGCGTCCTTTTACAAGTATTTGTTTAGTATGAGCCGTCCAATTTTATGTTCTTAGTCCAAGTTTGTCTGTATATTTTATTTTTTGCTCAAAAGAATTTCAGTTGGGGGATGAGGTCCTCATTTTATATCAAAGTTATCTCTTTAAGATCGGTAATTAAGAGACGTTACATTTCATTCATAGCACTTTTACAATTTTAGTAAGGCTATAATTTTCTTCTTTCCTTCCCTCCCATATGGCAAATTGGGGTATACCCACCCAAGGCTCAGGTTGAGCCGGGGCTTCAGTTGCATATGGTATATAATGCGGCGAGTCATTGTGCCACCCGTGCCCCAGGAACATGCCAACCTCACCACCCTACTAGAATCCGAGAAGGATGGGAATTTACCAGGGGTGGACTGAACTCATGGGGCCCCCGGGCAATAGAAGATTATGGGGCCCCCGGTTTTACAGATGGCCACCATGCCAGGAGGCAGAGGCGGGGCAGCTAAAATCTCTGGATTTTCACATCAAAAGCATGTCGGTAGGGACATATGTAAAAAATAAAAAATTTGTACATACTGTCCCTGGTTTTAGTGAGCCTGGCAACCCTGATGGGGGTCCACTAGTGGCATGGGGCCCTCGGGCTGTGCCCGAATGACTCAATGGTCAGTCCGCCCCTGGAATTTACACTATAGCTGGCTTTTTTACATGCTCTTACGTGTATGTGCATTACCTTATTTTTTTAACAAAAAAAAACGAATTTCACACTATGGAGAGTCTTTCCTTTCTGGGAAAACTAAGAGTTTCCCCACCCCCCCAATTAAACGAGCTTCTCTGACTCTGTCTCAAGTACCTAGACCAGTGATGGCGAACCTTGGCACCCCAGATGTTTTGGAACTACATTTCCCATGATGCTCCACTACACTGCAGAGTGCAAGAGCATAATGGGAAATGTAGTACCAAAAAATCTGGAGTGCCAAGGTTCGCCATCACTGACCTAGACCATCTGTCCTGCTCCATCATAGAAGAGGCTTTTCCCAGTTAAGAGCAGTCATCCAATTCTAATTGGTGATCAAGGCCCGGGCATCAAGCCATAATCATACCGCTTGCCATCTGGTATGTGGGCTGTGGTGGAGGGATTGGTCATGTTGCGTTTGTGAATTGTTGGCATCATGACTACCCTGAAAAGAGCCACTAACCTTCACTTTGAAGAGTGATTCACCATTTGAATTTTTGGCATTTATGCCCATTATGGGACTTTATACATTTACGGCAGCCAATACCAATTTGAAAGTCATGTTAAAAGTTACTCCAATACCTGTTAACATCACCTACATTCATAACATTGCATCTAGCAGCTTCTAGTTAATAACTCACCATCCAAGATGTCCCTCTTGCCTCTCGGTCTTCCAAATCTGCCCCTTCCTCCAGAAACCTGAGCAGTAGGGTTGCTGCAGGTGCCGGTACCACAACACTGGCAGATACTGCTGGGGCCCTCAACTGCAGACCAGCTAGAGAAGACAATTGTTAGACAAGTCTACATTTAGAAGCAAGAGTAGCTTTAACTTATTGGCCAAGCCTACCAGATTAGGGTGACCGACATCCCAGTTTTAGAACCAAGGACACTGCCCCAGATGTAGGGGGCAGGGGCAATAGGAAGTCATGCAGAATTAAAATAAAAAATTAGAATTACACCCCCCCCCCTCCGCTCTGCTGTGCCTATAGCATGGGGGGGGGGGGGGTTGTATTTTTCCAATGCCTTTCTGATGATCATGTGCTGTCGGAGAGGGAATATTTATTCAGCTCCGCCCAATGTTCTTCTGCCTCGTCTCAGTGCACCACCTGCCGATCTCCTTGCCTTCCCTGGCAGTATCTTCCTCCGCTCCCACAGTAGTAGTCGGGGGCCCGGAAGTGAGACAAGTGTGTGTCGGGCGGCGACTAAAGATATGTAAAGAAAAAATACTTTTATTTTAAAAATCTGGTCACCTTAAAAGCAATAGACTTGATAACAGCAACAAGTGCTAGAGATACAATAAAAAGGAATTATACCTTACCTGCACAAGTGCGTTGATCATTGGTTTTATGTGTTGCAATACAGTTGCCTGCCCCCCCCCCCCCCTTTCTGACTTGCACTCAAGACATGAGGCATGGCACTATACAGGTTAATGCATGACCTCTATAGCAGAGATATGGCCCCACTCCTAGGAGAACAAAAAACATCCCATGTGCATGGAGGGACGGCTCCAATCCTCTTGTTGGGAAGGAGTTTGTAGCGCTCCCTTACTTTCAGTATGGGCACTACGCTAAAGTTAGTTGGATTGGGAGCGTTCCATTGCTCCCATTCAAGATTTACCTAAATTGTGACCTCATTCCAGAAGGGTCCACTGGGTCAGTCTGCATTCTAGGGATGTGGCATCATCTCTGGTCGGTAGTTGGAGCCAGAGGGGTTTCTGGCAGAGAAAGTCTTCCCCAGCAGCCAATTGGAGGAGTTCTTCCCTCGCAGGGCATGCTGGGGAGGGAGTATATCTGTGACAGGTGTCATGTGTTCTAAAATCTTTGCGGGGTTCCAGGTGCGGCATCCACCTTTAGGGTGCGCGCAACAACCCGCCGGCATGGAAGTGTGGCCTTCAATAATCCATGGAACCACAAGCAACCATTTTAAGTCACCATCTCACCTTTGTGTGGCTTTGCTATAGGAACAGGCCTTGTTCATGGCATCAGGGACCTGGGTGGTTGCAGCAGCTCTCAGGTAACAGGTTATGTAGATCTGGATTGTAAAGTATTGAAAGGTTAGGTTATCAGTTCTTACAAGGCACCCATCTGTACCAGTCAATACAAACTGTCCTCACCAGAGAGGCATCATTTCCCAGAAATCGGAAAGCATCCACTGTGAACTGGAGCTTGTCTGGCTCAACCCTCGGGGTGATGAAGGCTGAAGAGGAGTCATCTTGCATTCCATCAACTAGACAGCTGTAGAAAATGGTCAGTTAAGTGGGGTCATTATGTCAGAACACCCCCCAGAAAAGAACAAAAACCTACCCATTTTCTTCAATGAGGCCATAACTAGGAGCAGAGGTGGGATCAGAAGATATGGTGGTCACACATCGGTCAATATACAGGATCAGTCCAACATGGTTCTGAGTGTCCACAGAGGCCTCTATGTAGAGAATATCTCCAAGCTGATAGATGGGAGAACTTCTAGGGCCACTCCAGTCCTCTATAGACAAGACAGGAGATTACATTGTAAAGTTCAGACAACACTCCCCCTTCCCAAATATTTTCTTTGCTTAACTCACCAGTCATTAGCCTCAAGGAGAAGGACAGCCTCTCTTCTATGGACACTGTGGTGCTGAATGGAACCCATGTTGGCTCAATGGCTTTGCTGCTCACATTGGCATGCCTATACAGAGAACAGGAGTGTCAGTAATGAACCAGAATGGAAATCATGTTATTTCAGGAGATCCAAATTAAACCATTTAACCACTTGCCAACCATCAAATGACAGCGTCTGTGTGGCTCTCATTCTGGGAATGATGAGACAACTGCATCCCAAAACGGGCACGCCATGTTGCTAAGACACAGAGCGACCCCGATTTCTGTGAATAGCCGCATATGTGGCTCTTTAACCAAGTTATCAGCTGTGTCAAAGTGCAGCCGATCACATGAAGACACAGAATGCAGGTAATCAGCGCGTCGCCTCACACCGACTGTTTCAAAGAGCCGATCAGCAGCTTCACCTTGCAGGGGACAACAAAACATGTAATCAGGGCACTGATCAGTGCCCTGATTACATTATAGCACCACCAATTAGTGTCCACCATTGCCAGCAATTAGTGCCCACTAGTGATGCCAGTCAGTGCCAGCTAATCAGTGGAGAAAAATTACATAATTACAAAATTTACTTGAGGAAAAAAAAATCCCCAGCAGTGATTAAATACCAACAAAAGAAAGCACCATTTGTTTGTGCCCCAATTTTTTTTTAAACTTTCTTCAGTGTTGCATGACCGCACAATTGTCATTCTAAAGCCTCGAATAAACACAATTGGATTTTCCGTCAACAAATGTGTTATGGCAGGGTTTTGTCAGATAATCTGACTGTTTGTACGCTCCATGGGACAATTGTTTTTTCGGAATTTCCGACAACAAAATGTTTTCTAGCATGCCTTCAAATTTTCCGACAACGATGAGTCTTGTCAGATTTTCCAATCATGTGTACAGAAGTCCTTCGAAAAAAAAAATCCAAAGTAAACACGCATGCTCCAAACCAATGCTAACTGTCGAAAATTATTATAAATTGCCCAAAAGGTGTCGCTGAAGAACCATGTCGTTTCGTGTATGAAGGCTGAAAAAGTTCTGCCATCAGTATGCATACCAAGTTCACGGCCAACGCCCTTTGCACAAAATTCTGATTTGCGCAATGGAAGTCAGATCGCGTGTACTAGGCCAAAGTGCGATAGCATTGAAAGCTGAAAAATGGCCTGTGCAGGAAATGGGGGTGTAAGTGCCTTGTAGGCAAGTGGTTAATGGTGTCACTTTAAAGGAACACATTAGAACAGCATCATGGCCTGGGCCCTCATCAGGAATTATGGGGCCCCTTGCACAGCTTCAGGCATGGACCCCCTGGAGCAGAGACCCGGGGTGGTGTTACCACCTCAAATTGAGAACCGGTTGCCGCAAATTGAGGAGAGGGGGGCCAGGAATTGGGGGCTGTACCCATACCTCCCAACCATCCTGGATTTCGCCGGAATGCCCCGCGATTTGCGGTAAATCCTCTGATACCCACCCCCATGATTAGTGGCAAATCCAGCGGTCCCCGCCCACAACTCAAACCCGCGTAAACTCCCCCCCCCCCCCACTCTCAACAACACAAGACAATTCCGAGAGCCAGGGTTGCCTGCATACTTTTGCCGATAGGTGTCCCTCATTTCCATCTCAAAAAGTCGGGAGATATGCCTATACCACCCTGATCATGGTAGCTGCCATTGCTAACTTGTTCGGAGGTTTTCATATTCCAAAAAAAAAAAGTGATTGTTGGCAGGTTGGCAGGATATATATATATATATATATATATATTATTAAAGGGCCCAGAGGTCCCCATGTGTCAAACCCCCTTTTTTTCTAATTGTTTTTTCTTTTTTAATTATTTTTTTTATACATTTTTTTTTTATTAAAGGGCCCAGAGGTCCCCAGGGCCCTGGAAGGCAACCCCCTTTTTTTTTTATATAAATGTTATATTTAAAAAAAAAAATTATATATATATATATATATATATATTTTCTCTTTTTCTTTTTATTTTATAAAGGGCACAGAGGTCACCAGGGCCCCGGATGGCTACCCCCCTTTTTTATATATATTTTTCTTAATTTCTTTTTGTAAAGGGCCCCCCGCTTCTCAATTCGCGGCAGCACCCCCCCGCGCTTTTCAATTTCATGCGGCAGCACACCCCCCCCCGGTTCTCTGCTCCAGGGGGCCCATGCCTGAAGCTGTGTAAGGGGCCCCAAAATTCCTGATGGCGGCCCTGCTACTCATGAGTTAGACAAGGGGCACATCAATTGTGTTAGCAATGTAGACAATGGATGTGTCACATAGCCAAGACTAGTCACTCAACCATCATGCTTGTGAGGATAAACCTTTTAGATTCAAAAACTTAGGCTAGCAAAACAGAACAGCCATACAACTACATTTGAGGACTCCAACAGGTTTGCTTTAAAATAGTTTCAGGTTCTAAAGACCATCCAAAAAAAGAAAACCCCCCAAACACCCCACACATGCATTTTCACAATCTGATTAGCCCATTTGAAAACCTGTCAACTCCCTAGCTCAGTATCCCCTCCTTACACCCCTCAATTATAAAAAAAAAAAAATGTTTTTACTCTGCTGGCCCAGCTCCTCCACCCCTCCCTACATTGCAACTTTTCATGCAGCTATTAGGTAAAAGGTTGATACCAAGTAATGGCTCCGAGTCTGCAGATATCACATCCAAGATGGCAGCAGTAAGGGAGGATGTCTACGCAAGTAGGTCATTGTATGGAAAGCATTTTAGGCTTAAAGCAGAGTTCCACCCAAAAAAAAAAATTGAACTTCCGCTTTTTGGAATCCGATTCCTTACCCCCTCCAGTGTCACATTTGGCAGAAGCCAGGTAGTCGCTCCCACATCCGGGCATAGATAGAGAGAGATAAATGGGGCAGATACATGTCAAATACAGGCATTTGCTCCAACTTCCGGGCATAGATCGTCGCAGTAATCTACGCCATGTCAGATACGTCCTCCGCTCCCCCCTGCTGTCTTCTGGGAGACAGGTCCCAGAAGACAGCACAGCTTGAAATTTTACTGAAATCAAGGAAAAAAACAAAAAAAACAAAAATTGTATTTATTAAAGTTATGAAATGGAAAGGGAATTACCTGCACAGTGTTGCCACAGTCCTGGAGACTAATCTGGAAGATAACTTCATCAGCACTTTGGGTGTTCGGCTTGCAGCCTTGGGGTCCCAGGCTCAGATCAGAAGATTTCACCAGCTTTCCATTCCCATAAAAATCCATCATGACACTGACCACCATGCGGTCCTCTTCACACTGGACACTGATGGGGGAATTAGATGAGCTTACAGTCGGGGGCTGCTGGCGGGGCATCCCACCAGCACGTCCACCTGTTGAACCCCTCTGAGCCCCACCTCTAGAAGCCCCAAACCCATATACTGCTTTAGCTCCTGAGTAAATCCCTCCAGAACCCCCTCTAGAAGACCCCTGGCTCTGACCAGGTACAACCCGCTGGTTATTCCTCCACCAGTCTGATTGGCGCCTATGTCTCACCAAGTCTCCATCCCCACTACATCCAAACCCTGGTCCATAAATCAGGGCAAAAAGCAACAGCCAACTACAGCAGCTCCTCACTCCTAGACCCATCCTGTCTGCCAGACCAACAACACAATGAGGCAGGAAGACAGAGCTTCCCTTTATACCCCTCCCACCAGTCACTAATACCCCCAGCTGGGGCAAATCATCACCACACCCAAATGGCTGCCTCATTCAGAATTTGGCTAAACTACACAGTTGATCTCTTGATGCTGAGACAGTTAACCACTTGCTGGCAGTCGCCTCATTTGAGTGGAGCTACACAGGAGAATTTCAGTATCTTAGTTCCGCTACTATATTTGTTATGGATTAATCACTAGGAGTAGCAAGTGATCAAAAAAAAAACGATGATACAAATGTCTCTCCATGGAGTACTCTATACAACCAACATGTATTAGCATAATCTCACATGACTGATCAATGTTTCAATCATGTGCAATGGAAAGCTACAAGATGCTACTGAATACTACCAGTGTAGCTTATACCATAGGGGGCGATATATTTCAGGGTCCATTTTTATATTTGGGGGCGGGTTTAATGCAAATGGTGATCATTTGCTAGTCCTAGTGACTTTCAGGCAGCGATGTTGTTGGCAGGATTGGGTTTATAATCTCTCCTATATCTCTGGGATCTGCTTAGATCTTGTTCTCCTGCAAGGTCCTATTTATTGTCACCTCAACAAGTCAGTCCACCAAAAACTGATATTTTAGTCACAGTGGAGACTGGTAGGCTGAGTCAGTCCTGTTTTTTTTTTTTTTTTATGTTCTCGGTGCTCCAACAGTGAGATCAGATTCCATAGTTTCCAACTTTGTTCCTGTTCACTTGGAAATGTTGGTTGTCCCTGCTAACCTTTGTGTGTCCTAGCTCCACCAATTACTTTGTCCATAATACAAAATAGCAGGGATGGTGGGAGCCCCTCATAATGGACCCAGCAGCTGTGCAGACCTAGGAAGTTAGTTCAGGGATGGTGGGAGCCTCTGAAAATGGACAACATAGCTCCGCAGAGCCAGAAACTCGGAACATGGATGGTGGAAGTCCCTTATAATGGGCACAACAGGTGTTCAGACCTAGGAACTCAGCACAGGAGTGATGGGAACCCCTTATAATGGCACAACAAGTGTTCAGACTGCTCAGATCTGAATGGTGGGAGCTCTTCATAATGGGCACAGTGGCTGTGAATACCTGGGTACTTGGCACAGGAATGGTGGGAGCCCCTCATAACGGGCACAACAGGTGTGCAGACCTGGGAAATCAGTGCAGGAATTATCAGAGCCCCTCATCCTGGGCACAACCATTGCTCAGACCTGAAACTCAGCACAGGAATGGTGGGAGCCCCTCATAGTAAGCACAACAGCTGTTACTATCTGGGAACTCAGCACAAGGATGGTGGGAACCTCTTATAATGTCCACAACAGGTATGCAGACCTAAGAACTCAGTGCAAAGGATCATGGAAACCCCTATAAATGGACAACATAGGTCTGTAGAGACAGAAATTCTTCATGTGGATGGTGGGAGCTCCTTATAATGGGCACAACAGGTGTGCAGACTTGGGAATTCAGCACATGGGAGGTGTGAACTCCTTATAATGGGCACAAGTGTTCAGACTGCTCAGGCCTGGAAGTCAGCACAAGAATGGTGGGAGCCTCTCAGAATGGACACAGCAGCTGTGAATACCTTGAAAATCAGCACAGGAATGGTGAGAGCCACTTATGTTGGGTAGATCTGGGAACGCAGGGAAATTATGATGGAAGCCCCTAATAATGGACAACCTAGGTCTGCAGTGCTAGAAACATTTTGTGTGGATGGCAGGAGCCCCTCATAATGAGCACACCCTTAGGTCTGGCATGGATTTTGATGGGAACCCTGCACTAATATTTAAAAAGTGGAGTCCCCCAAAAATCCATACCAAACCTTTATCTGAGGATACAGCCTGGCAGGCACCCCCCTGAAACATGCCAGGCCACATGCCCTAAACATGGGGGGCTCTGCCCCCCACCCCAAAGAACTTTGTCCCCATGTTGATGGGGACAAGCGCCTCTTTACCACAATCCTGGACTATGGGGGTCTGCAGGCAGGAGGCTTATTAGAATCTGGAAGCCCAAACAAAGGGGTCCTTAGATTTTGATCCATCCAATATGGATGAGTATGAAGTACATAGTACTCCTACCCATTCACCCAAAAAAAAAACTGTTTAGTGTAAAGAAAAAAACAGGAGGCAGTTTGACAAGTCCTTCATTAAAAATTAATAATGTCCACCATGGTAGCTCCAACGTTAATCATGATAACTGTCACCGACACAAACCCCCCCAAAAAAACAATAAAGTCTCCCACTGTTTTGACAGCTCCGGTGTCTGACAGTTCTTATATACTAGTATGGGGTGTGGTGATGTCATCCAAAGACACCGTGCCTTGTGACATCACTAACCCATCATGCCTGGGCAGTGATGTCACATGGGGTGGGGTCTCCGATTTAAATCACTGCTTGGCCACGCCCAATAGCTATATAAGAACTGTCAGAAGGGTGGGAACCTTTGTCAGGGTAGGAGTGTTTTTTTTTTATCGGTTCAGCAGAAATAGTGATCGACATTGGAGCTACCATGGGGGGGGGGGGGGGGCACATCACATTTTTAATAAAGGAGTTGTCAGAAACCTGTCTTTACCTGATTCGGGAAGCTCAATTAAAGTCAGGATCAGCACAAATATTAGTATAGTGCGTTACACACACAGGGTGTATGCTCTTACTGAAGGGCAAGCTCCCTTTTCTGGCTGATACATACCTGATGCACTCT
The DNA here is from genome assembly GCA_029574335.1 of Rana kukunoris. Taxonomy (NCBI): domain Eukaryota; kingdom Metazoa; phylum Chordata; class Amphibia; order Anura; family Ranidae; genus Rana; species Rana kukunoris. The sequence continues at coordinate 26,146 of JAJQKJ010001093.1, forward strand.
CACATTGGGGCTACCTGTGCACTGTTCCTTCATTTCCCCAGGTGGCTTTGGGCTTGGTGTTCCTATTTTTATCCTATTGCATTTGAGAAACATGGATCTCCTGAGGAAGCTGCAAAGTGAAACTCGTAGCGATCCCTCTGTAATCTGATTTCCTCGATGTTTGCCCCGATATGTAGGACCTTCTCTATAGACCCACCAGAGTGTCCATTATACCTATGGGTATACCCTTAGGTTCTCTTGTGTCCCCTTAGGACACATTTATTTGGGACAATACCATGTATATACATTGGAATACTTGTTTTCCATCTCTGTTCTTACATAATGGTTTTACCATGATTATATAATGAATTAGATTTATATTCTATCGAGTGCTCTCTTTTTCATTTGGGTCTACTGGTGGCTACCAAATTAAATTTCATATTCACCTCTGGTTCTTTCTCTGAGTTGTCAGAAACTGTCTCCCATTTTTCTTATACTTTTTTGGGGTGAATGGGTAGGTGTAGTATGTACCCCATACTTATTCACATGGGACCCCTCCAGGCTGCATACTCGGATAAAGGGTCTGGTATAAATTGAGGGGGGCCTCTTTTCCCCAATACATTTTACATTGCCTCTAAACATATGTTGCAAGTTGGATCAGTTAAAATGGTGATCAGCAGAGCTTTTTTTCTCAGAAAATAGGTGCAGGAACTCAACCACGACCCGTTCAGATTTCACAAACAGTAGAAGGGTCTTAAAGGGGCATTAAATACCAGAATTGCATTACATACAGTGTGCAGAGTTCAGGGGTTTACAAAGCAGTCACTTGTAAACACAGAAACCAGACTTCTGTGTTTACAAGTGATTGTGGTGAGCGGGCACCAAAGGGTCTGAGCCAAAGGTGGTGGAACTGAGTTCCACCAAGTTCCCCCAGAAAAAAAGCCCTGGTGATCAGACTTCCATTAAATGCAATGGGCTGAAATTGGACCCAAGTCAAACCAAAGCAGTGCAGGAACATTTTCAAAAGTCAGACCAGTTAAGACGGTTCTCATAGGGAAACACTGATTTTATATATGTGCTCTCAAAGTCGGAGCGCATGTTGCACCAGTCTGAACCGGGCCTTACGCAAATCCATACCAATACATTGGTGGAGATTTACCAAAACTGGTGCAAAGGTGCATAACCAGCTTCTAACCTAAGCATGTTCAATTGAGTCTTTGACAACCTGTAAGCTGGTTGGTTACTATACACAGCTGCACCAGATTGTGTGCACTAGTTTTAGTAAACCTCCATTAAGTTCATTTACCACTAAAAAGGCCTTGTCTCCATTTCCTGGCACCAATTCACAACCACGTTAAGGAAATCACCGTCCTGCTGCCCCTCCATCATATTTGTCCCGATTCTCTTAATACTTAGTGTTCAGAGTAGTACTGACAGCAGTATTAGCTGCAAGTCTCAGGTGTGCCAACAGCATTACTCTAGGGCACCGGTGTCACACACAAGGCCCGCGGGCCGAATATGACCCTACAGGCCATTTCACGTGGCCCTCGCACCTCTCCTGCAGCCGAGCTCCAATTCTCCAGACCCTTACCTTCTGCTTTTAAGCAATGCATCCAGCTTCTTCCCAGCAGTAGGAAAGGGGGGTGCACTGTGTTGTAAGGGAGAGTGGGGGGACTCAACTTCTGATGGTGGGGTGGCTCTTGACATCCAATGTAAGGGGAAGGGATGCACTGAACATTTAATCTTACAGATATGATTGCCCTCAAAAGGGCAGTTATAATGCGGCCCACAATGAAATAGAGTTTAGCACCCCTGCTCTAGGGGCTGAATTCAGCCCGGCTAGGCCACTCCCAAGTGGAAATGGGGTTCCAGTATGAATGGTGTGTCCCTACTTGTCTGAAACCTCTTCCTGATGCCAAGCACCGTCTGAGACAGGTGACCTGTCCCTACTTTATCCACAAGGATAATGTGCGCCAAACCCAGGGTCTTGACAAACTGCCTGACCCAAGATCGCCTCAAAGACACCAGCATCTAATCTGATGCCGTCTCTGCTTGCCACATGTTGGATTGTCACAATGTCATCTGCCACACCTTGCAGATTTTCACCTGCTGTGTCCCAGAGTGAAGGCAGACAGCAGAGAGATGATGTAATCACTCTGCTGCCCGCACTGCACAGTGTGGGCAGAACTGCAGGCTGGGGCAGCGAGAGATGTCATCTCTCTGCTCCCCCGCCCATCAGCCTGCTCCCCCCTGGGCAGCGAGTGTTCTGCCCGCACACTACTGTCACCTCAGCACCAAGCTCCCTTCTCACAGTGTGAGAAGCAGCGGAGCGGCAGAACGGGCTGGCTGGTGGACGTCAGTTTCCACCCCCCTGAAAGTGCCGCTTTGGACCATGGTAGAGCCGGCCCTGCCAATATGGGATGACATTAGTTATAGGGAATTAATGAAATGGGAATATTCTGACTTACAGAAGACTAAAAAGGTCTGTGCCTGAGGTATATAGCACAATCATTTCAGAATGACCTTTGTACAATCAAGTATTGAATATGGGACACCCATACCAAAGATTCTTTAAATTTTTAGGTCTCAGGACATGCCGCTCAGGACAATTCCCATGAATTTTATATATAAAAAATATACACACGGGATGCGGCGAACACCACCCCCCACCAGAACACTGCAAACTGGCAAAAAGTTATAGCTAACCTTAAAGTCTATGGGATACAAACATGAGAAGTCAAGAGTGACAATGTTAAAGGCTTATATGCAAGTTGCCATAAAAAATTAAGTGTATGGGACCTGAGTACTGCCCCAGGAGACATTTATCAATGCAAAAAAAGTTTCATTTTTTCCCCGGAGCACTGATTTTAATAGTGAAACTAAAATGTAATATTCCTTTAAATACTGTGCGGGGGGGGGGGGGGGTGTCACCTTAGTCTGGCTATAAAGTGGCACATCTTTCTCATGTATTTTACTGTACTGCTGCAAAGTTACAAAAAAGTAATTAAGACTTGCTCACAGTTGTAATGTATTGACTCCCCCCCAGCAATATATATATTAAAAAAAAAAAAAACGCAAACCTGCATAAGGTCCACGCTGCATCTCCCGCCCCAAAGAACCTTGCACCCACCTTGATCGGGACAAGATCCTCTTCCCTGACCATTGGCTGTTGTGGTGGGTGCTTATGAGAATCTTGAAGCCCCTTTGACAAGGGGGGCTCCCAAATATGTGAACGGGCATCAGGTACATTGACTTTGTACCCCCCATACACAGTCAATGTACCCGATGCTCATATCAGGTAGGGGGGGGGGGGATATCAGATAAGCCCCCACTCACAGAACCCACCAACTGGGCTTGCTGAAGAGGCTCTTACCCTCAAAGCACCCTCCCTATGTTAAGGGCAAGCAGCCTGGTATGGTTCAGGAGGGGGGGCTGCTCATTCCTTCATCTTTCCTGGCCTGCCCGGCCACTTGCTTAGATAAGGGTCTGGTATGATTTGTGTGGAGATCCCCTTAAAGTCTATGCCATACCCAAGGAGCCTAGTATGGATTAGGGACCTCATGCTGTCATAGGGTTTCTTTTAACCACTTCAATACACGAATATACATTTTTTTTATAGGAACACACACCTCAATTCATTATATACAGCCGCTGTGTAAGCAGCAGCCGTAGTGGCCAATCATGGTTAACAGCACATCATGCAGGTCAGATGCACACATTGGCCAGTCAGCAGCCGTCAATGCACTGATTGCAGTGTATTATGGGGTGCTCTGTGGCAGGCAAACTTGCTGCAAGCACCCCATGTTTGATTTACGAACGCCCGAGTTGAACTTACATGCGAGGAGATCAGGACCATTCCTAAATATCCATACTGGATAAAAAAGGAATACTAAACATGGTCTCATTTCACAATATGGTATACTTTAATAAGTTTCAAGTGGACTTGCCATCAAGGACACATTGGATATGAGACTGGGGGGGGGGGGGTCTATATCAGATGACCAATGGGCAGCTGTACTGTCAGCAGTCCCCCATGGTCTCTTTATCCCTGTAACGGAATGTCCTGTGACAGACTGAGATATTCCTATGTCTAGGGTAACCTTATGTCCACTAGGGCCATAGGGTGACAAAGAATCATAATTCATATATTACATGAGATGGGACATTATTAATACTTCATATTTCAGGACTGAGATATCACAAGGAGTTCATGATGACATGACCAGGTCAGCCAGACAGTGAGTCATACCTTTTGTATAATAGGCTATTGAAATATCTTAAGGTGTTGGCTATTCACTGTAAAGACAGACATTCAGTTGAAGGTGTTGATTGCACCCACTCTCACAAGACTCTGCCATTGTGTGATAAAGCTGTCTAGAGAACTTCAACTAGATGTCTGTGTTATTATTCAAGGTTAATTGAACCCTATTGATGATACGGTGCCGTGATGTCTAACTACCAATTAAAGAATTATCCTCAGTGAGTGAATAGGGGGGGGTGGAGATTGCATGGTCCTGTGATGAACTGTATTATGCTTGAAACTGTATAAGAAGCTGAGAAAATACCAATAAATTGTCATATCTTTGAAAGTGCAGAGCTTGAGTCTCGTCTTGTTATGGGAATGGATATGGATCGTGTATGCAAGATTGTCAGAGTGTGTCAGATAAGCTTGTCGTGGTTGGATGGAAGGTCGTAAGCGGTGGTGACCGTTACAATCCCCTATGCAAAAATCGAACAAAGAACATATATACCTGAGAAGCTATTTAACAGGAAGCTTAAACACAACCCTATGTCGTAGATGTAATGGGCGCCCAGCTATATGAATACCCATGTTATGGAGATGCCCCCAAACTCCATTGATATCGGGAGGGGGGGGCTTGTCTCTACTATTAATATCTTTGGGCTAAAGATGCCAATGGAGCATGTTAGACAAAGCTGGCACTCATAAAAATACCTTTATACCAATAGTAAAATACATTTGAGGCTCGTACACTCATGGCATTAAAGTCAATAGATGGTGATTAAATGGAGTTTTATTTTTCCACAGACAGCACATATTGTGGCTTTTTCAGAGATTTCCCAATGAACACTGCACACACCATGACAACAAGAAGACTAAGACATCCGACAGCCACCAACACCCAGAGCTCCGCAGGGGCAGACTCTTCCCTCGTCACTGCAGCCGCAACATTCCTTTGTGAAGGTCCAATCACAAGCAGAGGTCCCAGAGTGGTCACAGTGTGTCCCTCTTCTGTGTGGGGTTCTTAACAGGAGAAAAGTGAGAGGTCAATAGACCCGTTTCCATGCAGTTTAAGAGCTTGCAGTCAACAATTTAGCTTTTACACCAATGTCCAGAAGTTAGCACCCATTTTAGACCCTCAAACCCTAAAATTGTTCCTTCAGTCACTATTGGACAGAATTAGGATGAAACTAATGATTGACTACCTAGGTTGTGGTATGAGCTGTCGAGATTCTCCCCCCACATTCTATTTATTATAGAAGTGACAGTGGGAAGGTTCCCACTGGTGACAAGCAATATAAAGCCATCAGTATTCTAGTCAGGTTTTAGATCTTCCACTAGTCCTAGTGAACCTTCCAGGTCCCTGGTGAGGAAAAAACCAAGAGGATCCCCCTGACTATCGCCAGGGCCCCTTCCATCAGTCCCGATGCTCTTTAAATCTCACGGAAAGTCACATGACTTGGTTGTTAGTGTGATCCAAGCATCTTGGGAAAATCTCCCCCAACTCTTAAAATTGAATTTGAAAGCATATGCAATACTTGAAACCCATTGGCAGGGATCCAACCACAATCTGTACCACATCGAGTAATCAAAAAGGAACACTACATCCTCATTAGTGTTCCCTCTAGCCCTGTTCTGACAGATTTCTCCCCCTCACAGGCAGCCAGGTATACCCTGATTGGATGGTGGCAGTACTGGTTTGCCAATAGTGTTCTTGCTGTACTAGCAACTGTTGCTTCCTTCTACAAGTATTTATTTAGTATGAGCCGTCCAATTATGTTCTTTTAGTCCAAGTTTGTCTGTATAGTTTCTTTTTTGCTCAAAAGAATTTCAGTTGGGGGATGAGGTCCTCATTTTATATCAAAGTTATCTCTTTATGATCGGTAATTAAGAGAAACGTCATTTCATTCATAGCACTTTTACAATTTTAGTAAGGCTATAATTCTCTTTCCTTCCCTCCCATATGGCAAATTGGGGTATACCCACCCAAGGCTCGGGTTGAGCTGGGGCTTCAGTTGCATATGGTATATAATGCGGCGAGTCATTGTGCCACAGCTAAAATCTCTGGATTTTCAGATCAAAGGCATGTCGGTAGGGACATATCAGGGACATATGTTAAAAAAAAACAAACACATACTGTCCCTGGTTTTACTGAGCCTGGCAACCCTGATAGGGGTCCCCTAGTGGTATGGGGCCCTCAGGCTGTGCCCGAGTGACTCAATGGTCAGTCCGCCCCTGGAATTTACACTATAGCTGGCTTTTTTACATGCTCTTACGTGTATGTGCATTACCTTATTTTTTTAATAAAATAAAAACCGAATTTCACACTATGGAGAGTCTTTCCTTTCTGGGAAAACTAAGTTTCCCCACCCCCCCAATTGAATGAGATTAGCTTCTCCGACTCTGTCTCAAGTACCTAGACCAGTGATGGCGAACCTTGGCACCTCAGATGTTTTGGAACTACATTTTCCATGATGCTCCACTACACTGCAGAGTGCAAGAGCATCATGGGAAATGTAGTTCCAAAACATCTGGAGTGCCAAGGTTTGCCATCACTGACCTAGACCATCTGTCCTGCTCTATCATAGGAGAGGCTTTTCCCAGTTAAGAGCAGTCATCCAATTCTAATTAGTGATCAAGCCATAATCATACTGCTTGCCATCTGGTATGTGGGCTGTGGTGGAGGGATTGGTCATGTTGCGTTTGTGAATCATTGGCATCATGACTGTACCCTGAAAAGAGCCACAAACCTTCACTTTGAAGAGTGATTCACCATTTGAATTTTTGGCGTTTATGCCCATTATGGGACTTTATACATTTACGGCAGCCAATACCAATTTGAAAGTCATGTTAAAAGTTACTCCAATACCTGTTAACATCACCTACATTCATAACATTGCATCTAGCAGCTTCTAGTTAATAACTCACCATCCAAGATGTCCCTCTTGCCTCTCGGTCTTCCAAATCTGCCCCTTCCTCCGGAAACCAGAGCAGTAGGGTTGCTGCAGGTGCCGGTACCACAACACTGGCAGATACTGCTGGGGCCCTCAACTGCAGACCAGCTAGAGAAGACAATTGTTAGACAAGTCTACATTTAGAAGCAAGAGTAGCTTTAACTTATTGGCCAAGTACCAGATTAGGGTGACCGACATCCCAGTTTTAGAACCCCTGATTGAGGACACTGCCCCAGATGTAGGGGGCAGGGGCAATTTCAGGAAGTCATGCAGAATTAAAATAAAAAATTAGAATTACACCCCCCCCTCCGCTCTGCTGTGCCTATAGCATGGGGGGGGGGGGGGTTGTATTTTTCCAATGCCTTTCTGATGATCATGTGCTGTCGGAGCGGAGGGAATATTTATTCAGCTCCGCCCAATGTTCTTCTGCCTCGTCTCAGTCCCGGCCAGCCACTGCCGATCTCCTTGCCTTCCCTGGCGGAGTATCTTCCTCCGCTCCCACAGTTAGTCGGGGGCCCGGAAGTGAGACTTGAAGTGTGTGTCGGGCGGCGACTGGCAAGTCGCTCAGACCATATGTAAAGAAAAAATACTCCCGGATTTATTTTAAAAATCTGGTCACCTTAAAAGCAATAGTGCACTTGATAACAGCAACAAGTGCTAGAGATACTTTTAATAAAAAGGAATTATACCTTACCTGCACAAGTGCTTTGATCATTGGGTTTCATGTGTTGCAATACAGTTGCCCGCCCCCCCCCCCCCTTTCTGACTTGCACTCAAGACATGAGGCATGGCACTATACAGGTTAATGCATGACCTCTATAGCAGAGATACAGCCCCACTCCTAGGAGAACAAAAACATCCCATGTGCATGGAGGGACGGCTCCAATCCTCTTGTTGGGAAGGAGTTTGTAGCGCCCCCTTACTTTCAGTATGGGCACTACGCTAAAGTTAGTTGGACTGGGAGCGTTACATTGCTCCCATTCAAGATTTACCTAAATTGTGACCTCTCATTCCAGAAGGGTCCACTGGGTCAGTCTGCATTCTAGGGATGTGGTATCATCTCTGGTCGGTAGTTGGAGCCAGAGGGGTTTCTGGCAGAGAAAGTCTTCCCCAGCAGCCAATTGGAGGAGTTCTTCCCTCGCAAGGCATGCTATATCTGTGACAGGTGTCATGTGTTTTAAAATCTTTGCGGGGTTCCAGGTGCGGCATCCACCTTTAAGGTGCGCGCAACCATGGACCCCGCCGGCATGGCCCACCTGCCCAAGCTTACAGGCTTCACGAGCCTCCACCGGAGGCGAGAGGGGAGGCCAGTGACTTGCTGGGTTCCCAGTTCCTTTGAGAGGATCCTAGGCTGAGTGCTGTGCAATTGGGGGGGGGGGGGAATGGGCCTAAGGTAGGTTGTCAGGCAGGGCTTAAAACAAATCAATTGGGGGGGATCTGGTGACCGGGATGCTGACAGGTATGCTTTACTGTCTCCCGGTGACCTGTGCTAGAGTCTACTGGGAGGATTCACTGTTCACCCACTCAACAGAAATGGTGACGAGTTTCAAAATTGCTACTACTGAGGGCAAGTCTACCCTGTTCATATCCAGGCCTGACACTGCACAGTTCTCTTTCATCAACCTTTTCTTCCTTCTTAACTGAAGTTGATGTTGGCCTGGAAATACCTTAGACTGTCTGGACCTCTGCTCATTCTCACTACTTTGTTCCTGCATCACACCCCTAGTCAACGCTGGGGCAACTTAAAGTGCCGATCCCAACAAATCAACCAGCGGCTCCTTCGGGGGGGGGGGGGGGGGGTGTGGCGCTATACGTTTATCCCAAAAAGCAGGATGCGTGGTACAATATGGATAGGCCGGCAGCAGGTATTGCCATTAGCCCATGGATGTTTTGTTCTCCATGTGTACAATTGCTGGACAATTTGCCTATTAATTTCAGAAATCCACCATGTTATGGGTTCACAAAGTCATTGTTCTAGGTACAGTACCACAGAAATGTGTGCAATAATCCATGGAACCACAAGCAACCATTTTAAGTTACCATCTCACCTTTGTGTGGCTTTGCTATAGGAACAGGCCTTGTTCATGGCATCAGGGACCTGGGTGGTTGCAGCAGCTCTCAGGTAACAGGTTATGTAGATCTGGATTGGGAAGCATTTAAAGTTAGGTTATCAGTTCTTACAAGGCATCCATCTGTACCAGTCAATGCAAACTGTCCTCACCAGAGAGGCATCATTTCCTAGAAATCGGAAAGCATCCATTGTGAACTGGAGCTTGTCTGGCTCAACCCTTGGGGTGATGAAGGCTGAAGAGGAGTCACCTTGCATTCCATCAACTAGACAGCTGTATAAAATGGTCAGTTAAGTGGGGTCATTATGGCAGATCACCCCCCAGAAAAGAATAAAAACCTACCCATTTTCTTCAACGAGGCCATAACTAGGAGAAGAGGTTGGATCAGGAGATATGGTGGTCACACATCGGTCAATATACAGGATCAGTCCAACATGGTTCTGAGTGTCCACAGAGGCCTCTATGTAGAGAATATCTCCAAGCTGATAGATGGGAGAACTTCTAGGGCCACTCCAGTCCTCTATAGACAAGACAGGGGATTACATTATAAAGTTCAGACAACGCCCCCCCTCCCAATTATTTTCTTTGCTTAACTCACCAGTCATTAGCCTCAAAGAGAAGGACAGCCTCTCTTCTATGGACACTGTGGTGCTGAATGGAACCCATGTTGGCTCAATGGCTTTGCTGCTCACATTGGCATGCCTATACAGAGAACAGGAGTGTCAGTAATGAACCAGAAGTGAAATCATGTTAATTTCAGGACATCCATATTAAACCATTTAACCACTTGCCAACCACCATCAAATGACAGCGTCTGTGTGGCTCTCATTCTGGGAATGATGTCACACAACTGCATCCCAAAACGGGCACGCCATGTTGCTAGGACACGGAGCGACCCCGATTTCTGTGAATAGCCGCATATGTGGCTCTTTAACCAAGTTATCAGCTGTGTCAAAGTGCAGCCGATCACATGAAGACACAGAATGCAGGTAATCAGCGCGTCGCCTCACACCGACTGGCGAGGAGAGCCGATCAGCAGCTTCACCTTGTAGGGGACAACAAAACATGTAATCAGGGCACTGATCAGTGCCCCGATTACATTATAGCACCACCAATTAGTGTCCACCATTGCCAGCAATCAGTGCCCACTAGTGATGCCAGTCAGTGCCAGCAATCAGTGCCCACTAGTGAGAAAAATTACATAATTACAAAATTTACTTGCGAAAAAAATCCCCAGCAGTGATTAAATACCAACAAAAGAAAGCACCATTTGTTTGTGCCCCAATTTTTTTTATAATTTTCCTTAGTGTTGTATGACCGCACAATTGTCATTCTAAAGCCTCGTACACACAATCAGATTTTCCGTCAACAAATGTGTTATGGCAGGGTTTTGTCAGATAATCTGACTGTTTGTACGCTCCATGGGGCAATTGTTTTTTTGGAATTTCCGACAACAAAATGTTTTCTAGCATGCCTTCAAATTTTCCGACAACGATGCGTCTTTGTCAGATTTTCTAATCATGTGTACAGAAGTCCTTCGAAAAAAAATTCCAAAGTAAACACGCATGCTCCAAAGCCAACTATAGATAATCATAAATTGCCCAAAAGGTGGCACTGAAGAACCATGTCGTTTCGTGTATGAAGGCAGAAAAAGTTCTGCCATCAGTATACATACCAAGTTCACGGCCAACGCCCTTTGCACAAGATTCTGATTTGCACAATGGAAGTCCGATCGCGTGTACTAGGCCAAAGTGCGATAGCATTGAAAGCTGAAAAATGGCCTGTGCAGGAAATGGGGGTGTAAGTGCCTTGTAGGCAAGTGGTTAATGGTGTCACTTTAAAGGAACACATTAGAACAGCATCATGGCCTGGGCCCTCATCAGGAATTATGGGGCCCCTTACACAGCTTCAGGCATGGACCCTCTGGAGCAGAGAACCGGCTCAAATTGAGAACCGGCTGCCACAAATTAAGGGGGGCCAGGAATTGGGGGTTGGGAACCTCCGGGGCCCTTACCCTGGGGCCCTTACAGGTAAATATACCCACCCCCGTGATTAGTGGCAAATCCAGCGGTCCCCCCCACAACTCAAACCCACGTAAACTCCCCCCCCCCCCCCCACTCTCAACAACACAAGACAATTCTGAGAGCCAGGGTTGCCTGCATCTTTTGCTGATAGGTGTCCCTCATTTCCATCTCAAAAAGCCAACCCCTGATCATGGTAGCTGCCATTGCTAACTTGTTTGGAGGTTGTCATTATCTGCCAACAATCACTTTTTTTGGAATATGAAAAATTTGATATCCAAAAGACTGAACCCAAGGGACCCCAAACATTTTTGCAGTGGTCAAGGTAGACTGGTATAACCAAATGGGCACCCGCTGCCAACACAACCAGCCAAAAATCAGACTTAGCGGGGGGCCAAGCCTCCACTAACACACCACCCGCTGATGGGTTGTGGTGTGTGGCCGCGCTGCATGGCCTGCAGCAGTTTAGTAGGGGGGCATTGACCCATGATAAGTGAATAGGCCACACATTTAATAGCTTACTGAAGGCTTAAAAGGCCCATCAGGTGGTCTGTAACCCATTAGGCAGGGGTCTCTTAACAGGGGGGGACTGTCTGTACATGAAGGGCCATTTTTGGAGTATAAAAGGGGGATTGTGTACTGATGGGGGGTCTGCACAATACACACTTGCAGGGTCATTGAGATGCCCATTCATGAAAAAAATTATATAGCGCAGGGGTATACCGAATTTCGGAGCAACAGATGAGGACCAGTTGCCAGGAGGGTGCAGTGACGCTAAGGGGTGACACCATCCCGTATGGGAATTTTATTTTTGTAATTTTTTATAGGTGTGAGGGGGGGGGGCATGTGGGGGGGTGCCTGAAGGCGACGGAGGGTGACCTGTGGGGTGGCAAGGCAGCGGTGGGGGTGCAGGGGTCCCAAGTGAGGAGGAGGGCCAGAGGGACACACTGCTGTGTGTGTGGCCGCGCTGTTCTGAGGTCTGAATGCGACATGTGGGGGGGGGGGGGGTGGGGGGGGACTCGGTTAGAGGGCTGCGCGGTTGCCTATGCCGATTGGGGGGGTGTGTAACGGGAGGCCCACTGTACTGATGGGGGTCAGCACTGATTGCTATTCTGCAGGGGGTCTCTGTACTGGGGGATTCTGTATGATAGGGGTCTGCACTAAGGGGGTCTTCAGGGGGGTGTATACTGCAGGCTCTGTACGATGATTTGCGGGGGTCTCTGTACTAAGTGGGATTCATATTCTGGGGGTCTCTGTACTGATGGGGGTCTTCACTAAGGGTGGTGCGTATTCTGCAGGGTCTCTGTATTGGCTGCACTAAGGGGGGTGTGTATACCAGGGTGTAGGGGGGTTGTGTACATGGGGGGTCTGCACCGCGGAAACAGACAACCAGCAGGCAGTGGCGTCATCCTGAAGGCGACGGTGACCTGTTGACGTGATGCCCGGTGCACAGATTTGCAGTAACCGACGAGGAGGCAATGGGGGGGGGGGGGGGGGGGGGTGACACCTTGTTGCAGCTGGCAAGTGGGAGCATTGAAAACAACAAAGAAAATCCCAGTGCACATATGTTGCATTGTTTTAACAAATACAACTGTGGGGGGGGGGGGGGGGTGAGAATTTCTGCACCGGATGAATTGACGCCACTGACATAAGTGCCGTTCCTGTTTTAAATGTCTTTGCCTTAAGATATTTACCAGGAAGATGCATTGTATCCTAGTGTAGACTCACCGGTGGTAGTAGCACATTATGGGGACCACGGCTGGGTTGGTTCTGAGGATTGGAATGGAGGAGGTCGGGCTGTAGGTCAGGTTGGTAGTATAGATCACCCAGTCTTGCATCATCTGTAGAAAAGATGAGATTATAGACACTGCGGTACTACTCATGAGTTAGACAAGGGGCACATCAATTGTGTGGAAATGGAGACCATGGATGTGTCCCATAGCCAAGACTAATCACCTCATGCTTGTGAGGATAAACCTTTTAGATTCAAAAACTTAGGCTAGCAAATCAGAACAGCCATGCAACTACATTTGAGGACTCCAACAGGTTTGCTTTAAAATGGTTTCAGGTTCTAAAGACCATCCAAAAAAAAGAAACCCCCCAAACACCCTAAACATGCATTTTCACGAACTGATTAGCCTATTTGAGAACCTGTCAACTCCCCAGCACAGTATCCCCTCCTTACACCCCATAATTATATATATATATATATATATATATATATATATATATATATATATATATATATATATATATATATATATATATATATATATATATTTTACTCTGCTGGCCCAGCTCCTCCACCCCTCCCTACATTGCAACTTTTCATACAGCTACTAGGTAAAAGGTTGATACCAAGTAATGGCTCAGAGTCTGCTGATATCACATCCAAGATGGCAGCAGTAAGTGAGGATGTCTACACAAGTAGGTCATCATATGGAAAGCATTTTAGGCTTAAAGCAGAGTTCCACCTCAAAAAAAAAAAAAAAATTTGGCACCTTCCAGGGCAGGGGGGGGGGGAGACAGAAGCAGATACCCATCTAAGCCAGGTAGTCGCTACCACGTCTAGGCATAGACAGAGAGATAAATGGGGCAGATACATGTCAAATACAGGCATTTGCTCCCACTTCCGGGCATAGATCGTTGCAGTGATCTACGCCATGTCCGATACCTCCTCCGCTCCTCCTTGCTATCTTCTGGGAGACACATGTCCCAGAAGACAGCACAGCTTGAAATTTTACTGAAATCAAGGGGGGGAATATGTATTTAATAAAAATTATGGAATGGAAAGGGAATTACCTGCACAGTGTTGCCACAGTCCTGGAGACTAATCTGGAAGATAACTTCATCAGCACTTTGGGTGTTCGGCTTGCAGCCTTGGGGTCCCAGGCTCAGATCAGAAGATTTCACCAGCTTTCCATTCCCATAAAAATCCATCATGACACTGACCACCATGCGGTCCTCTTCACACTGGACACTGATGGGGGAACTAGAGTAACCTACAGTCGGGGGCTGCTGGCGGGGCATCCCACCAGCACGTCCACCTGGTGAACCCCTCTGAGCCCCACCTCTGGAAGCCCCAAACCCATATACTGCATTAGCTCCAGAGTAAGTCCCTCCAGAACCCCCTCTAGAAGACCCCTGGCTCTGGCCAGGTACAACCCGCTGGTTATTCCTCCACCAGTCTGATTGGCGCCTATGTCTCACCAAGGCTCCATCCCCACTACATCCAAACCCTGGTCCATAAACCAGGACCAAAAGCAACAGCCAACTACAGCAGGTCCTCACTCCTAGACCCATCCTGCCTGCAAGACCAACAGCACAATGAGGCAGGAAGACAGAGCTGCCCTTTATACCCCTCCCACCAGCCACTAATACCCCCAGCTGGGGCAAATCATCACCACACCCAAATGGCTTCCTCATTCAGCATTTGGCTAAACTATACAGTTGATCCCTTGATGCTGAGACAGTTAACCACTTGCTGACAGTCGCCTCATTTGAGTGGAGCTACACAGGGGAATTTCAGTAGCTTAGTCCCGCTACTATATTTGTTATGGATTAATCACTAGGAGTAGCAAGAGATCAAAAAACTGATGATACAAATGTCTCTCCATGGAGTACTCTATACAACCCACATGCATTAGCATAATCTCACATGACTGATCAATGTTATAATCACGTGCAATGGAAAGCTACAAGATGCTACTGAATACTACCAGTGTAGCTTATACCATAGGGGGGCGATATATTTCAGAGCCCATTTTTAAATTTGGAGGCGTGTTTAATGCAAATGGTGATCATTCGATAGTCCTAGTGACTTTCAGCCAGCAATGTTGTTGGCAGGATTGGGTTTGTAATCTCTCCTATATCTCTGGGATCTGCTTAGATCTTGTTCTCCTGCAAGGTCCTATTTATTGTCACCTCAAAAAGTCAGTCCACCAAAAACTGATATTTTAGTTACAATGGAGACTGGTAGGCTGAGTCAGTCCTGTTTTTTTTTTTTTTTTTTTATGTTCTTGGCGCTCCAACAGTGAGATCAGATTCCATAGTTTCCAACTTTGTTCCTGTTCACTTGGAAATGTTGGTTGTCCCTGCTAACCTTTGTGTGTCCTAGCTCCTCCAATTACTTTGTCCATAATACAAAATCTCATCAGGGATGGTGGGAACCCCTCATAATGGACCCAGCAGCTGTGCAGACCTAGGAAGTCAATGCAAGGATGGTGGGAGCCTCTGATAATGGACCCAGCAGCTGTGCAGACCTAGGAAGTCAGTTCAGGGATGGTGGGAGCCTCTGATAATGAACAAAATAGCTCCACAGAGCCAGAAACTCTGCACATGGATGGTGGAAGTCCCTTATAAAGGGCACAGCAGGTGTGCAGACCCAGGAACTCAGCACAGGAGTGATGGGAACCCCTTGTAATGGCACAACAAGTGTTCAGACTGCTCAGATCTCAATGGTGGGAGCCCTTCATAATGGGCACAGTGGCTGTGAATACCTGGGTACTTGGCACAGGTGTGCAGACCTGGGAACTCAGTGCAGGAATTGTCAGAGCCCCTCATCCTGGGCACAAGCATTGCTCAGACCTGGAACTCAGCACAGGAATGGTGGGAGCCCCGCACAATGAGCACAAAAGCTGTGACTACCTGGGAACTCAGCACAAGGATGGTGGGAACCTCTTATAATTTCCACAACAGGTGTGCAGACCTAAAAACTCAGTGCAAGGATCATGGAAACCCCTGAAAATGGACAACATAGGTCTGTAGAGACAGAAATTCTTCATGTGGATGACGGAAGCAATGGGCAGACCTGGGAATTCAGCACATGGGAGGTGTAAACTCCTTATAATGGGCACAAGTGTTCAGACTACTCAGGCCTGGAACTCAGCATAAGAATGGTGAGACCCTCTCAGAATGGACATGGGGGTCAGCAGGAGGCTGTATCAGAATACCTTGAAGCCCAAACAAAGGGGTCCTTAGATTCACAGGAATGGTGAGAGAAGTACATAGTACTCCTACCCATTCACCAAAAAAAAAACAGTTGGGTAGATCTGTAAGGAACGGAGGCAGTTTGACAAGTCCTTCAAAAAATTATAATGTCCACCATGGAAGCCCCTAATCAATGGACAACTTAGGTCTGCACAGCTCCGGTGTCTAGAAACATTTTATATAGTGGGGTGGGTGATGGCATCTCATCCAAAGACACCGAGCCTTGTGACCTCATAACCCATCATGCCTGGGCAGTGATGTCACATGGGGTGGGGTCCCTTAAATCACTGGTCTGGCCACGCCCAATAGCTATTTAAGAACTGAGGGGCGGGAACCTTTGTCAGGGTGGAGTGTTTTTTTTTTTATCGGTTCACAGAAATAGTGATATTGGAGCTACCGGGGGGGCAAATTTTTAATAAAGGAGTGTCAGAAAACTGTCTTTACCTGATTCGGGAGGCAAAAGCCAGGATCCACAAATATTAGTAGAGTGCGTTACAAACAGGGTGTATGCTTTATGAAGGGCAAGCTCCCTTTTCTGAGGATACAGCCTGGCACTCTCACATTGGCACCTGTGCCTGTTCTGAAACTTCATTTCCCCAGGTGGCTTTGGGCTTGGTGTTCCTATTTTTACATACCTCAACATGGGGGCTGCCCCCCACACCAAAGAACTTTGTCCCCAGTTGATGGGGAAAGGGCCTCTTCACCATGATCCTGATGTGGGGGTCTCAGGCAGGAGGCTTATCAGAATCTGGAAGCCCAAACAAAGGGGACCTGATTCATCCATCCAATATGTGAAAAGTACACTACTCCTACCCATTCACCCAAAAAAAAAAGTAGTGTAAGAAAAACGAGGCAGTTTGACAAGTCCTCTTAAAAATTAATAATGTAATGGTAGCTCCACTGATCACGATAACTCCCGACACAACCCCCCCCTCCCCCCCAAAAAAAAACAAAAACAAGTCTCCCACTGTTTTGACAGCTGTTTGACAGTTCTTATATAGTATGGGGTGTGGTGATGTCCCATCCAACGACACCGTGCCTTGTGATCACTAACCATCATGTGGGCAGGATGTCCTGGGGTGGGGTCTCCGGTATAGCTTGGCCACCCAATAGCTATATAAAGAACTGTCAGAGGGCGGGAACCTGTCAGGGTAGGAGTGTTTTTTTTTTTATCGGTTCAGCAGAAATAGTGATACATTGGAGCTACCATGGGGGGGGGGGGGCATATTTTTAATAAAGGAGTTGTCAGAAAACTGTCTTTACCTGATTCGGGAGGCTCAATCTCAGGATCGGCACAAATATTAGTGTCGTTACCCACATTAGCTCTTACTGAAGGGCAAGCTCCATTTTTCTGGCTGATACATACCTGGCACTCTCACATTGGGGCTACCTGTGCACTGTAACTATTTCCATGTTTGGGCTTGGTGTTCCTATTTTTATCCGATTGCATTGGAAACATACTTGAGGAAGCTGCAAAGTGAAACGCGTAGCGATCCCTCATAATCTGATTTCTGTTTTGCCCCGATTACACCACAGTGTCCATCATATCTATGGGTTACCTTAGGTTCCTTGTGTCCCCTTAGGACACATTTATTTGACAATACCATATATAATGAATTTGTTTTCCATTTTTCTTATTGGTTTTACTATTATATAATGAATTAGATTTATATTCTATCGAGTGCTCTCTTTTTCATTTGGGTCTACTGGTGGCTAACAAATTAAATTCCATATTCACCTCTGGTTCTTTCTCTGAGTGGTCAGAAACTGTCTCCCATTTTTCTTATACTTTTTTTGGGGTGAATGGGTAGGTGTAGTATGTACCTCATACTTATTCACATGGGACCCCTCCAGGCTGCATACTCGGATAAAGGGTCTGGTATGGATTGAGGGGGGCCTCTTTTTTCCAATACATTTTACATTGACTCTAAACATATGTTGCAAGTTGGATCAGTTAAAATGGTGATCAGACTTCCATTAAATGCAATGGGCTGAAATTGGACCCAAGTCAAACCAAAGTAGTGCAGGAACATTTTCAAAAGTCAGACCAGTTAAGACGGTTCTCATAGGGAAACACTGATTTTATATATGTGCTCTCAAAGTCGGAGCGCATGTTGCACCAGTCTGAACCGGGCCTTACGCAAATCCATACCAATACATTGGTGGAGATTTACCAAAACTGGTGCAAAGGTGCATAACCAGCTTCTAACCTAAGCATGTTCAATTGAGTCTTTGACAACCTGTAAGCTGGTCGGTTACTATACACAGCTGCACCAGATTGTGTGCACTAGTTTTAGTAAACCTCCATTAAGTTCATTTACCACTAAAAAGGCCTTGTCTCCATTTCCTGGCACCAATTCACAACCAAGTTAAGGAAATCACCGTCCTGCTGCCCCTCCATCATATTTGTCCCGATTCTCTTAATACTTAGTGTTCAGAGTAGTACTGACAGCAGTATTAGCTGCAAGTCTCAGGTGTGCCAACAGCATTACTCTAGGGCACCGGTGTCAAACACAAGGCCCGCGGGCCGAATATGACCCTCCAGGCCATTTCACGTGGCCCTCGCACCTCTCCTGCAGCCGAGGTCCAATTCTCCTCCAGACCCTTACCTTCTGCTTTTAAGCAATGCATCCAGCTTCTTCCCAGCAGTAGGAAAGGGGGTGCACTGTGTTGTAAGGGAGAGTGGGGGACTCAACTTCTGATGGTGGGGTGGCTCTTGACATCCAATGTAAGGGAAGGGATGCACTGAACATTTAATCTTACAGATATGATTGCCCTCAAAAGGGCAGTTATAATGCGGCCCACAATGAAATAGAGTTTAGCACCCCTGCTCTAGGGGCTGAATTCAGCCCGGCTAGGCCACTCCCAAGTGGAAATGGGGTTCCAGTTTGAATGGTGTGTGCCTACTTGTCTGAAACCTCTTCCTGATGCCAAGCACCGTCAGAGACAGATGACCTGTCCCTACTTTATCCACAAGGATAATGTGCGCCAAACCCAGGGTCTCGATAAACTGCCTGACCCAAGATCGCCTTAATAACACCAGCATCTAATCTGATGCCGCCTCTGCTTGCCACATGTTGGATTGTCACAATGTCATCTGCCACACCTTGCAGATTTTCACCTGCTGTGTCCCAGAGTGAAGGCAGACAGCAGAGAGATGATGTAATCACTCTGCTGCCCGCACTGCACAGTGTGGGCAGAACTGCAGGGGGGGGGGGGGGCAGCGAGAGCTGTCATCTCTCTGCTCCCCCGCCCATCAGCCTGCTCCCCCCTGGGCAGCGAGTGTTCTGCCCGCACACTACTGTCACCTCAGCACCAAGCTCCCTTCTCACAGTGTGAGAAGCAGCGGAGCGGCAGAACGGGCTGGCTGGTGGACGTCAGTTTCCACCCCCCTGAAAGTGCCGCTTTGGACCATGGTAGAGCCGGCCCTGCCAATATGGGATGACATTAGTTATGGGGAATTAATGAAATGGGAATATTCTGACTTACAGAAGACTAAAAAGGTCTGTGCCTGAGGTATATAGCACAATCATTTCAGAATGACCTTTGTACAATCAAGTATTGAATATGGGACCCCCATACCAAAGATGGGTCTTTAAATTTTTAGGTCTCAGGACATGCCGCTCAGGCCCATTCCCATGAATTTTATATATAGAAAATATACACACGGGATGAGGCGAACACCACCCCCCCACCAAACACTGCAAACTGGCAAAAAGTTTTAGCTAACCTTAAAGTCTATGGGATACAAACATGAGAAGTCAAGAGTGACAATGTTAAAGGCTTATATGCAAGTTGCCATACAAAATTAAGTGTATGGGACCGGAGTACTGCCCCAGGAGACATTTATCAATGCAAAAAAAAGTTTATAATTTTTTTTCCCCCGGAGCAGTGATTTTAATAGTGAAATTAAAATGTAATATTCCTTTAAATACTGTGCGGGGGGGGGGGGGTCTCCCTTAGTCTGGCTATAAAGTGGCACATCTTTCTCATGTATTTTACTGTACTGCTGCAAAGTTACAAAAAAAAGTAATTTAGACTTGCTCACAGGCTGTAATGTATTGACTCCCTCAGCAATATATAAAAAAAAAAACAAGGCACATACCTGCATAAGGTCCACGCTGCATCTCCCGCCCCAAAGCACCTTGTCCCCACCTTGATCGGGACAAGATCCTCTTCCCTGGCCATTGGCTGTTGTGGTGGGTGCTTATGAGAATCTGGAAGCCCCTTTGACAAGGGGGGCTCCCCAATATGTGAATGGGCATAAGGTACATTGACTTTGTACCCCCCTACACAGTCAATGTACCTGATGCTCATTTCAGGTGGGGGGGGGGGAATATCAGATAAGCCCCCACTCACAGAACCCACCAACTGGGCTTGCTGGAAGAGGCTCTTACCCTCAAAGCACCCTCCCTATGTTAAGGGCAAGCAGCCTGGTATGGTTCAGGAGGGGGGCTGCTCATTCCTCCATCTTTCCTGGCCTGCCCGGCCACTTACTCAGATAAGGGTCTGGTATGATTTGTGTGGAGATCCCCTTAAACTCTATGCCATACCCAAGGGGCCTAGTATGGATTGGGGACCTCATGCTGTCATAGGGTTTCTTTTAACCACTTCAATACACAATTATTTTAATTATAGGAACACACACACCTCAATTCACTATATACAGCCGCTGTGTAAGCAGCAGCCGTAGTGGCCAATCATGGTTAACAGCACATCATGCAGGTCAGATGCACACATTGGCCAGTCAGCAGCCGTCAATGCACTGATTGCAATGTATTATGGGGTGCTCTTTGGCAGGAAAACTTGCTGCAAGCACCCCATGTTTGTTTTACGAACGCCCGAGTTGAACTTACATGCGAGGAGAGGAGATTAGGACCATTCCTAAATATCCATACTGGATACAAAAAAAAAAAAAAAAAATATACTAAACAGGGTCTCATTTCACAATATGGTATACTTTATAATAAGTTTCAAGAATCAATGGACTTGCCATCAAGGACACATTGCATATGAGGGCTTGGGGGTCTATATCAGATGACCAATGGGCACTGTACTGTCATCAGTCCCCATGGTCTCTTTAATCCCCTATGCAAAAATCTAACATAGAACATATACCTGAGAAGCTATTTAACGGGAAGCTTAAAACACAACCCTATGTCTTAGATGTAATGGGCGCCCAGCTAATTGAATACCACATGTTATGGAGATGCCCCCAAACTCCATTGATATCGGGAG
>JAJQKJ010002436.1:0-46896 GCA_029574335.1 Rana kukunoris
AGCCCTTCCATTAATGAGGTATTGGATTGTCTCCCTCTCTTCCTGCAGTTCAGAATAGTCTTCCACTTCAAATTCTCTTTCCCCTTCAACCTCTACTGGCGGAGAGTGGAGGTTCCTCCCTGCCTGGAAAAGGA
The DNA here is from genome assembly GCA_029574335.1 of Rana kukunoris. Taxonomy (NCBI): domain Eukaryota; kingdom Metazoa; phylum Chordata; class Amphibia; order Anura; family Ranidae; genus Rana; species Rana kukunoris. The sequence goes on from JAJQKJ010002436.1 coordinate 135, forward strand.
TCCGGAACCAGAGGTTTAAGCAGGGAAGCATGGAATACCGAATGGATTCTCTAAGACTCGGGTAGCACCAGTTCAAAGGCCACAGAGTTGATCCTGCGTTTAATTTTGAATGGGCCAATAAATCTTGGGCCCAATTTTTGTGAGGAAATAGGTAATTTAAGATGTGAAGCGGATAGCCAAACCTCCTCGCCGACCTGAAATGTAGGACAGTCCTTCCTTCCTCTGTCGAAGAATTTTTTATAGTCCTCCTGAGCTTGTCGCATTACTTTTTGTAATAACTGGAAGTTCTGTTTAATGGCAGTTACACGTTCCTGGACGGCCGGAACAGGTGTATCAGGAATGAGGTCTGGCAGGAAAGAGGGATGGAAGCCACAGTTGGCCCAGAATGGGGTTTGGTTGGTAGTTGCATGAACCGAATTATTGTATGCAAACTCAGCAGAGGCTAGTAGGGATCGCCAATCATCCTGGGAGGCTGAACAAAAACAGCGGAGGTACTGCTCTAAAGTCTGATTGGTTTTCTCGGTTTGGCCGTTGCTCCGAGGATGGTAGGCCGAGGACAGGCAGACTTTCACTTCCAGGGACTTACAGAGTTCCTTCCAAAACGTAGACGTAAATTGTGTACCCCTATCGGATACGACGCTCTTAGGGACCCCGTGAAGTCTGATGATTTCATTAAAGAACATCTTTGCTGTGTCAGAGGCTGAGGGTGTGCCGATCATGGGCAGGAAATGCGCCATCTTGGACAAGCGGTCGACCACGACTAAGATCGTGGTGAACCCCTCAGAAGGTGGCAGGTCCACGATAAAGTCCATTGATATGTCTGCCCAAGGACGCTCCGGGATGGGTAATGGCTTGAGTAGGCCCCAGGTCTTAGTATTGGATCCCTTGTTGCGCTGGCAACAAGTGCAGGAGGCCACATAGGTCTTACAGTCCCGTTTCCAATTAGGCCACCAAAAGGACCGAGAGATCAATTCAGAGGTCTTGCGTGTCCCAAAATGTCCTGCAAGCTTAAGGTCGTGGAAGGTGCTAAGGAGTAACTGTCTTACCTCCCTTGGCACGAAGATCTTGTCTCGGAACCACCATAAGTCCTCTCGTTTAACCAGGGACGAGACTTCTGGGTCGGAGCATTGGTGCGATGCCTCCTTAAGAGAACTGAGAAGGTCTGACTGAGAAATCAAGAAAACATTTTGAGGTTTCAGAATAGTACTGGGTTCTGATGAGTTGGGAGTTTCGGGAAACATCCTTGAAAGGGCATCTGCTTTACCGTTCTTTGATCCGGGTCTATACGTAATGTGGAAGTTGAAGCGAGTGAAGAAGAGTGCCCAGCGGGCCTGTCTGGGTCGAAGACGCTTCGTGGAACGTAAGTACTCCAAATTCCTGTGGTCTGTGAAAATTAGGATGGGATGGCTTGCCCCCTCCAGCAGGTACCTCCATTCTTCTAGCGCGAATTTGATGGTGAGCAACTCCCTATCGCCCACGTCATAGTTCTTTTCAGACGAAGAGAGTTTCTGGGAGGCATAGGCAACAGGGTGCAGAAGAGATTTGGGTCCCTGCCTCTGGGATAGGACAGCGCCCGTAGCGGACTTGGAGGCATCAACTTCTAAGATGAACGGTAGTGCAGGATCAGGATGGTGTAGGACAGGGGCAGCGGAAAATGCTGTCTTTAGTTTGGAAAAAGCCTCCTGGGCTTCCTGGGACCATTGAAAACGGTTTCCTTGCCTTGTGAGCTGGGTGATGGGAGAAACGATGGCGGAGAACCCGACGATGAATCTTCTGTAAAAGTTGGCGAAGCCAATGAAGCGTTGAACGCCTTTTTTGTCTGTCGGGGCCGGCCAATCTTGAATGGCCTTGACCTTCTGGGGGTCCATGGCAATCCCATTTGTAGATATTATGAACCCCAGGAACTGTACTGAGGATCTCTCAAACTCACACTTCTCTGCTTTGAGATATAACCGGTGTTTTCTGAGGATCATGAGGACCTGTTTGACGTGATCTCGGTGGAGTTCCAACGTGGCCGAGAAGATGAGGATGTCATCTAAGTATACAACAAGAAAGTCGTCCAGATGTTGTCGAAATATATCATTGACCAGATGTTGAAAAGTGGCCGGGGCGTTGCAGAGCCCAAAGGGCATGACCAAGTATTCGAAATGTCCGAATCTAGACCTAAACGCCGCCTTCCACTCGTCCCCTTCCCTGATCCGGACTAGATTGTAGGCGCCCCGAAGGTCGAGCTTGGAGAAAATTTGTGCTGAGCGAAATCGTTGAAATAACTCAGAGATGAGTGGTAATGGGTACCTATTTTTAATGGTGATCTTGTTTAGCTCTCTGTAGTCGATGCAAGGTCTAAGGGAGCCGTCCTTCTTTTCGACAAAAAAGATCCCGGCCCCCGCGGGAGAGGAGGAAGGTCGAATGAACTTCTTCTCTAAGTTCTCGTTGATGTAGATTTTGAGAGCTGTTAACTCGGTCTCGGAGAGAGGGAAGACGCGGCCAAAAGGGATCTTGGCGCCCGGCAGGAGATCGATGGGGCAGTCGTAAGGTCGATGTGGGGGCAGACTGTCGGCCTGTTGTTTATCGAAAACGTCTTTGAATTTCAGGTAGACCGGAGGGACGTGCAGAAGACTTTCTGATGGTTTTAGAATGGTAGAGCAGGAGACCGGAGGAAGTGGAAGGCAGTGCTGTGAGCAGTATGAGAAGGTAAGGTTTATTTCTTTCGTGAGCCAATTGATACAGGGTTGGTGAAGCTGCAACCACGGAAGACCCAGGATAATGGGGTACATAGGGGATGAGATGAGGTCCAGACGCAGGTGCTCTTGGTGACCTGAATCCATGGTAGCAAGCAGAGGGAGAGTTTCCTGGGTGACCAGACCAGAGCAAGGACGGGAACCGTCAGCCAAGAGAACCTGAAGATGAACGTCTTTAGTACGGCAGGGGACATGCAACTTCCGGGCCGTAGTAGAGTCCAAGAAGCTGCTGCAAGCTCCAGAATCAATTGCCCGCAGGCGGGTCTCCCCGTCCGGAAGCTGAAGAGAAAGAAAAAGCACGATGTAAGTCTGTGGTAATTGGGAGGTATGGTAGTAAAACACCGGTGAAAGTTTCGACTTACTAGGCCTGACAGGGCAGTTGAGGAGGAAGTGGTTACCCGCGCCACAGTAGAGGCAAAGATTCTCCCGTCGCCTGCGCAGTCGTTCCTCTGGGGTGAGTGGTGCTCGAACTACGCCGAGCTGCATAGGCTCTGGATCCGGCAATGAGGGACTGGATGAAGCAGGTGGAGGAATGGGTACTGAAGGCTGTCTTGGTGGAGCCCAACTGAGATGGGTGGTCTGGAATCGCTCAGAACGCCGCTCCCGCAGGCGTCGGTCCAGTTTGGTGGCAGCTTGGATCAGGCCTTCCAGTGAAGCGGGGGTTTCAGAGGGTGCAAGTTCTGGTACTTTAAAGCCACTTCGTTCCAACCTGTGTCAGCTGACCACTTCCTGAACTCAGCAGTATAGTCCTCTATGGGCCGCCGGCCCTGACTCAAATTGTGGAGGGTAGCTTCTGCGGTGGCAGAGCGCAGCGGATCGTCGTAGAGCTTGGCCATGTGGGTGAAGAAGGCGTCAATGGTGTCCAGAACAGGGCTTCTTTGTTCCATCATGCCATGGGCCCAGGCCTGGGGCTCATCCGAGAGAAGGGAGATGACAAACCCTACTTTTACAGCTTCCGAGCAAAAGGTCCTTGGTTGTAGGGCAAAATACAAGGTGCAGGCATTCTTAAAGGCCCGATACTTCCTTCGGTCACCTACAAACCGTTCGGGTGTAGGTACTCGGGGTTCCGGGTGTGAGATCATTAATGCTGGACCCTGAGAGGATGGCCGAGCTGTGTGCCCTGTCGTTTGGACGGTAGGGCTGCAGAAGGTCCTGGAGGAGTGGCTATTTGGTGTAGACGGCCGTCCATCTGGAGGTATCCCTCCTGTAGTTTTTGCACCGCTTCGGTCAGGGCGGAGACTTGCTGGCAGAGAGTTTCGAATGGTGAGCGCGCCCGGTCGGCCTCAGACATCTGGCTGGTTTGTACTGTCAGAGTCTAAAGAACTTACTGAGGCCAAGATGCTGCGGACGGCTCACCCTTGCGAACCAGTGCTGACCGCCCTCTGGTGATGGAGACAGAGAGGTGACAGCCCCGGGAGGCACCGGTACCGGAAACAGGAAACTGGGTCAAGGTGTAGATCAAGGAAGGCACCGGATCTGCAGACAGGCCGAGGAGACAGTCCGTGGCACCAACAGGAACAGAGGACCAAACAGGCAAAACTAGTTCAAGGTACTGGTTGTGGATCACGGGTCAGAGAGATCAAAGGAAGTCCAGTAATGCAAGCCGGGGTCAAAGGATCGGAGAGGTCAGCGGAAGTCCAAGGATACGAGCCGAGATCAGAAGATTGGAGAGGTTTAGCAGAGTCCAGGAGTGCAAGCCGGGGTCAAGGGTTGTAGAGGTCAGCAGAGTCCAAGGCAGGCCGAGATCAGGATTCAAACAGGTAAGCCAGAAGGTTTTCAGGACAAACAGGTTCGCAGCAATGAGACACGTACAGGAGCTGATGACAAACCAGCAACCTGCCATGTGTCAGAGGCAGGTTTAAATAGGGTGGTGAGCCCTGTGATTGGCTCCGACGGAATCGCGTGAGTTCGCGCCGCGCGCGCGCTCGCGCACACGTCGCGCCGCCGGACCGTGCCCGCGTACGTGCGCGCGCATGCGCTGAATAGAGACGTGCGGTCGCGTCGTTCTACTGCGCATGTGCGCGCGATCAAAGTCCGCAAAATTGGTGCCCTGACACTCATGCGCGCTCGGTAGATCCTCTCACGTGCCCCCCTCCTCCTCCTCCTCCTTCTATGCGCCTCTTCCTCTGCATACATTAGTAGTGATAAGACCATGGCTGCCCCTGGCATGTTGGCATACGAATGTGTTGTCCAGTAAGTGTGATTGCTCAGCTCGTCCGTTATGGTGCTGCTGTAGTTGCTCTCCTGCTGACTTGCACACGGTCTTGAGCAAAGTTACCCGTGCTTTTATGAGGGGTATGTTTACTCAAGGCTTTCGTGTTACGCGCACCACGCGTAGCCTACGCCGAACGCGCGTAGTTTCGGGAATCCGCGCATCTCCCTCATTTGCATATTTGCATGCTAATTCAATGGGAGCTGAATATGAGCGATGCGTAACTATGCGCCTACGCCGCGCTGGCGTATGTGGTTCTGTGTTTACGGCGCATCGATACGCCGGCGCACATTTACAATTACGCCGCGTATATCCATTTACGCAGGCGTAGCGCCTCTGAGAGTCTGGCCCATAATTTTTATTGTTTCACTTTAAGCTTCATTAAAATCACTGCTCCTGAAAAAACGTTGTGTTTGCATTGATACATGTCCCGTAGGGCAGGCCCAGGGCCCCCATACACTTTGTATGATAATAATTTGCATATAAGACTTTAAAATTAGGTCTTTTGATTGTTCATGTTCGTGTCCCACAGACTTTACTAGGGTCTGCATGTTCGCTAGAACATTTTGCCTGTTTGATGTGTTCGGGTGGGAACTGAAAGGGTGGGTGTTTGGCCCATCCCTACTCATGATCAATGCTCTCAACCAATAGCTGAGGGCATTAACCGGAGTGTTCTGGCAGGACACAATAGCACAACAGGGAAGATCACTGTACTAACATTGAATTGTTAGTAGATCTGAGCTGTCAGTTTTTTTTCATTCAACCCACACTAGTAGTGCTGTATATATGAGGCTTAAGCCTGAGGTGAGCTGAGTCTGGGCCTTGGGGGTTCTTAAATGAGTGAGTGAGTGAGTTGTAAATGATAAATCACATTCTGTACACTGAACACTCTTTCTCTCTGTTTCCTCCCTTCACTTCTCCCTCCCCCCTCAATACCTCTCTCCCTCTCTCTCTCTCTCTCCCTCCTTCCCTCCCACCCCTCTCCCTCTTTCTGACTCCTCCCTCTTTCTACCTACCTTGTTTCTCTTATCCCCCATCTCCTTACTTTCCCTCATCCCTCCCAACCCTCTCTCCCCTTTCTCTACTTCCCTCCACTCTCTTCCCACTCCCCTAACTCTTTCATATGCTATATCTCTCTTTCCTTTTCCCCCTCCACCCTCTCTCTTTTTTTTTCCACAAAGAATTTTATTGAAGTACAACAAAAAGCAAAAAAGGACATCAATAACGATACATGCGTTTGTAAAAACATACACATTACAGGCAAAGAGTAAACTTGGTATATTGTGACGCCCAACTCACAACCTCATTACAAAATGTTAACATAGTGCACTCTAAAATGGGCATCCAGGGAAAGAACAGGGGACCAGTGATTAACAGTGACAAGTTAAAGAAGAAAAGTGGAAAGCCCAGAAGATGAGGAATAAAGAGAGAAGAAAAAGAATAAAAAAAATAAAAAATTGGGGGGGGGGGGGGAGGAGGGGTCCATTGGGCTCTACTCCTCCAGAACGCCTCCACTCAAAACAGATCCGATTCACGGGGAAAGTAGGCTTTGTAACAATCAGAGTACTTAAAGTCAGTCCAGCAAGCCCAGGTTAGTGAGAACTTATGTAGGCGCCCGTGTGATGTATGAATCAATTCCTCCAGTTCGGCTATTTTGGTTATCCTGGCCAGCCATTCTCTAATGGTGGGAGCATTCGTTGAGCGCCAATGATAAGGTACACAAAGTCTTGCTGCATTTACCATATGCATGGCTAATGATTTGTAGTAGTCATGTTTGGGGAGGGATGAGTGATGAAGAAGGACTCCACGCTCTCTCTATCTCTAACTCTATCACTCTTCCACCTTAATCTCTTTCTGTCCACTTGCCTCCCCCTTTCTTCTCTCTCTCTCTCTCCCTCTCTCTCATTTCCTTTCTCCCTCCCTCCTTTCCTCTCTCTCTCTCTTTCTGGAGTTCCATCTTCCTTGTTATAGAAGTAAAGTCTAGGACCAGAGTGGAGAGCAGTGTTGCCAACTGTCATTTTACTGGCAGTCAGTAACAAATTGGTACTTTTTCCTTGCCAGTAAATGACAGTGACAGGAAAAGGTTTATAGAAAAAGAAACTAAAGCGCTAGCCAACAGTGAATAGACCCAATAAGAGAAAAAAATAAATACACTAATTACATGCAGCTCAAATCTGGTATGTGCTAACAACAAAAATAGATATAAAAGTGAAATGATGAGCGCAGCTAAAACTAAACTAAATAATCAATCCAAAATAAACAAGTGAGCATCGCTATGAGAAACATGATAATAAAACAAATACAAAATAAATGGAATAATCCAAATAAGTGCAATCAAGTGCAGCAACAAGTGTCCCAAATGAGTGAAATCCAGTGAGGAGACAAATGTAAATCAATCAGTGACAAGGCTTCTGTCCATGTAAACAACGAGATCATCCAGATGAGACTTCACAGATGAACGTGCTCACAGAGCGCTTACCTTCCACAAGGAAGAAAAGGGGCATCAACACATACACCGATGGTCCTGTAGACAGCCGTCTCTGATGTGGATCTTTAAGCCAACCTTAGCCACACTCGAGGTCCGGTCACCATAGGATAGAAATCTGAGATCCCTCTTTGTCCAGCAATGTCCACCTGGACAAAGAGGGATCTCTTTGTCCAGGTGGACATTGTCACCTGGACAAAGAGTCTGTCACTGTGACTCAAAAAGAAATGTTTTTTTTTGCCTTAATATCTACCTAAAATCACATTTTTAATTGCTAGACATGTGCATTCGTTTTCGTTAGAATGCATTTTCTATAACGAAAGCGCAAGAAACGAAAACCGAAAGATCCGACATAAAAAATGCTTTTTCGTTTTCGTTGCATTATAGATTCGACATTATAGGGAAAAAAATCGACATTATAGAGAAAAGATTTGACATTATAGAGAAAAGATTTGACACTATAGAAATAATAGATTCGACATTACAGAGATTAGATTTCGATTTATGAGAAATCAAATTCGGAGAGGCGCGCATGCGGGCTCTAGCAGGACAGTCATGTCAGCCTAGTGCTCCGCTTCATGAGGAAAGAAAGCCGCGGATAACTCGCTTCCTAACCGGTCACAACTGGACAAAAACCCGGTCATTAACTACAGGAAGGTAAGGGGAACAATTTAATGTATAATGGTGCTGGGTGGCTCAAGAAATAGAGCTAAAACGACACTTGTCAGCAGCGTGCAGCAGACCAAAGGCTCAGTTAAGGCGCCAGTCATCTCAGAGCGGCTCCCCTCAGGTAAGGGGAAGAAACAAACAGCTAAAACAGCCAAACCCATGGCTTCTCTGACTAACCTCACCTCAGATAGTGAGGAAGAAGACACGGCTGCTATTTCACAAACTGTACCACAAGACAACACAGTTTCTGCGGGATTAGTTAATCAATTTGAAAAAATGCTCCGCAAAGCATTAAAGCAGACATCTGACCAGATTACCTCAAATCTCACCAAGGAGATTAGGGAATTGGGTACTCGTACAGAATCACTGGAAACTAAAGTGGAGGACATTGAAACCTACACCCATGAATGCCTAACAGAAATAGACTCCCTAAAAAAAGAGAACCTAATGCTACAGAGCAGATTAGAAGAATTTAAAAACAGTGCCAGGAGATCTAACTTAAGATTTAGGGGCATCCCAGAGTCTGTGGTGGACCTTCAGTCCACCATAATGGCTCTATGTCAGGAACTACTTCCAGGCATTGCAGTGGAACGTTTGGAGATGGACAGAATACATAGGGCACTCTCCCCTAAAAAGGTAGATGGCCCCCCCAGAGACATATTAGCAAAGTTTCTACAAAACCAAGGAGCAGATTTTGGCGACAGCAAGGGAGAAAGGGATCCTGTCTTTCCAAGGCTACAATTATCAAATTTTTGCAGACATATCACAACTAACCATTGCCAAGAGAAGAGCAATGAAACCTCTCTTGATCGAATTACAGCAGCGTAACATAAAATATCAATGGGGCTTCCCTTTCTCCCTCCCTTTCACGATTCAAGGGACCAAGATAGTCTGCAGAACACCCGACCAACTACACCAGGCCCTAGTAGACTTTAAAATCATTGATCAACCCTCCTTGGCTTCCACCTCACGCAGAAGATCAGCACCAACCTCTTCTAACAACCACTCCAACCAACAAGAACCAAATGGCGGACCCCACCAATCCACCAAGCGCGGCAGATTCGCACCACAGACCCAGGATCAAGAAGACACAATGGACTGAACTTCTCACACTGCCACTTAACTCTTACTCTCAATTTAGGCTAAGTAATTGTCTGTCAACAGGTACTGTGTTGGTCCTATTTCCCTGTAGACAATCCCACCTCTTTTTCCTTTTCTCTTTATATTAGGTCTTGACACCAGTATAAGGTGATATAAACACCTTCCTGATCAATCATTTGTTATAACCTCGGCAGAAATTAGTGCTTATGTCTTGCCCTTAGTATGAAATGTTTACTCCTAGTTGTCGCATATTACATGTCACAGGCGATTGCCTATGATGATAACCTGGTATTGCCTCTCCTTTCCGCATGGACCACTATAAACTCTTCCTCACAAATGCCCAGGTGCCCTATACTTCCGTCTAAAATACTATTTGAGGCCCTTATATAAACCCCTGATCATATGTACTAATCTGTTGGCTATCACCTGGAGTGACCCTATGGCCTTGACAACTGAAGGGGAAAACCACGTTGCCCACATCTTCCCCCCTGAATTGCATACCCTGCAAGACACTAAAAAAGGCCCTGCCAAATTCAGAGACTTTACATAGGCATAGGAATCCCTCTGCATTTAAAATACACTTCTATATTATTGAATGCGGCTTTCTGACTCATGGAAAAAACACGCGTCTCAACCAGTCCACCTCAGATCCCCAAACTAATATGTGGGGATTTGGGAGGGACCCTCTATCCCTTGGTGAGGGATCTTTTCCCTCACTACGGCCACACCCTGAATGCTTATTCAGTGATTTGTTGTTCAAATATGCATTAATCTACAATGTATTCTTTCTTTCATTTGAGTCTACCTATCCTGGATCCTCATCTTTCCTTTCCTTCACCCCATCCGCATGGAACGACCTGGGCCATCCCCGTCTGAGAAGGCAAGGTAAGATAAAACTTTTGGTTTGGCTGCCATGGCACCCTTAAACTTGATTTCACTTAATGTACAAGGGTTGAACATACCGCAAAAATGTACAAAGGCCTTTAGGCTCTTTCAATCCAAAAAGGCTCACATTGTCTGCCTACAGGAGACACATTTTACCCCTAACACCACTCCTAAATACTTCAACGCTGCATACCCACAAGTATATACGGCTTCAGCCCCAGTTAAGAAGAGAGGTACCCTGATTGCCTTCCACCAATCTACCCAATTTACCTTGAACACGGTACTCAGAGACCCTGAAGGTCGATACCTGATCCTAACAGGATACATCCTAGACACACCAGTAACGGTAGTATCATACTATGCCCCTAACCTTAACCCCATGCCGTTCTTATTACACCTTCTTCAAACTATCAATGCTCATAAAATGGGCTCTCTCCTAATATGCGGGGACTCGAATCAGGTTCTGCTTCCTTTCTTGACAGATCTCCTTACGTACCACCGAAATATCAGACCAAATGGACTCTGTCCACTCTCCTGTCTAAATATAATTTAGTGGATTCCTGGAGAGAACTGAACCCCACGAAACGTAACTACACCTACTTTTCCAACCCCCACCAATCACATAGCCGGATAGACCACATATTATTGTCAATTGGAATGCTGCCAGAAGTTCTCAATTCTGTTATACTACCCATTCCCTGGTCAGATCACGATGCTGTATACACAACAATAGCATCAACTGTTCCTAAAAAGACCGACCCGACCTGGTATATGCCTGATATTTTGCTCAAACATCCCTCCTACTGTCTGGAAATTGACCAGTCCCTAAAAGATTACTTAGATCTCAATATGTCCCCAGAAATATCTGCTCTCACACTTTGGGAAGCCCATAAACCGGTACTGAGAGGGGTAATTCAAAGACAACTTGGGTTTCTCAAAAAGGCACGTAGACAATTAGCACTGAAATTGGAAACAGAATTCAACCTTGCCCACCTAGCCTTTCAAAATAACCACTCCCCCCACGCTAAAAATCGCCTAGATAAAGCACGCCTCGAATTTGACCTATTTCTCACGGACTCTGCAAATAAAGCTTTAGACAGATCCAAGCACACATTCTACAAAACAGCTAATAAAACTGGTGCAAACCTAGCTAGGACACTTAATTCAATCAACAAATCTTATACACCAATAAAACTGAAACTAGCTAACAACGTTATCTCCAGCAACCCACTTAAAATTGTGCAGAAATTCAGTACTCATCTGAAAAAACTATATGCGGAAACAAATTCATTTGACGAATCAGTAGCCGACACCTTTTTCTCGCAATTCCAATTGCCCCGAATGTCTGATTCCCAAAAGACACAACTAGATGAGCCTATTTCGCAAGAAGACGTAACTAGAGCAATCAAGGAACTCAAATTAAACAAGCGGCCCGGACCTGATGGATTCACAGCCCAATACTATAAAGCACTCTCTGAACTAATCTCCCCGAGGCTCGCGGAGGCCTTCAACGACCTTTTAAAACTGAAATCATTTAGACAGGAATCACTTTTGGCCACAATCTACCTGATTCCCAAGCCACAGACAGACAATACCCTCAGTGAAAATTACCGGCCCATATCTATGCTAAATACGGATATTAAACTTCTAGGTAAAATTCTGGCGAATCGCTTAAACAACATAATTGGAACCCTGATCCATCGCGATTAGGTAGGTTTCATCCCCAACCGGCAGGCAGGAGATAATATCAGAAGGGCGAGCCTATTTGCTCACATTGCCAAGAAGAGAGGAATCCCTGCTTGCTTCCTCTCTCTCGACATAAAACAGGCGTTCGACTCTGTATCCTGGTCCTACTTGAAGTATACCCTTCAAAAATGGGGCTTTGGCCCCAACTTCATGAAATGGATCCTAGAATTATACAATAGCCCGAAGGCATATGTAAAGTATGCAGGATATAGATCAGACACCTTCTCCATTAACAGGGGCACGAGACAGGGATGTCCTCTCCCCCCCTTATTATTTGCCCTCCTCATAGAACCGCTTGCACAAAAGATTAGGTCAGACCCGACAATACTGGGCATAGAAATAGGCGGACACAAGCATAAACTATGCATGTTCGCTGACGACATCCTCCTTTTTCTTGCATCGTCCCAGGCAACAGGACCCAACCTTATGCTAATTCTTAAAAAATTTGCATCCATTTCAGGACTAGTCGTTAACCCTAAAAAATGTCTCGCACTAAGCTTTTTGCTTACTTCCTTAGAGTTAAATGCAGCCAAATCCGGTCTACCTTTCGTATGGGCAACTAAGAGTATTGCCTATTTAGGAACACACCTTACAACATCAATAACGGATCTATTCTCTTCCAACTACCCTATTCTCCTAAAACAGATATCAAGCCTCCTGAATTCCTGGGCCCATCTACCCCTATCATGGTTTGGCAGAATCAACGCGGTCAAAATGACTATATTACCGAAATTATTATATTTATTTAGAGTGCTCCCCATCCCAATCCCATCATATTACTTCAGGATATTACAAAGAAGAGTTTCCGCCTTTACGTGGGGATCCACTAGGCCTAGAATAAAACCTCAAATCCTGCATCTATCTAAGGATAATGGTGGAATGGGGCTGCCCAACTTTATAAACTACTATAAAGCGGCACAACTTGCAAACCTAGTAAAATACCACGACAAATGTGAGCCCCCTCTTTGGGTATCAATTGAAACGGTAGAGTCTGACCCCATCGCAATTTCTAATGTACTATGGATCCCCCCTAAAGCTCGTAAACACTTACTGAACCCCATCACCAAACACTCACTCTCCCTCTGGGACACAGTAAAGACTAAGGGCCAGATTCAGGTACATCTGCGCATTATTGGAGCGCACCGCCTTTACGTTAGACTTGCGCAATGTAGCCGCGTAATCACCCTATTCTCGTAGCTTTTGCGCAGAAAATTGCGCATGCATAACGTTATTTCAGAGGCGTAAGGCGGAGTAATACAAATTGGGAAGGACGTGGGCGGGTTACATTGAAATGAGCCGTGACCCCATGCAAATGAAGGACCGGCCGGCCGGCTCGCGCATGCGCGCTTGAAGGAGACCATGGTCAGCTCCGCTGTGCGCATGCTCACAACTCGGGAGCGGCGCAATCAGTGAAATTGGAAATGGACTAAGGACTACGCAGACAGCATAAATAGACAGACACAAACGCACTTGCATTGCAAAAGTACATCCCTTTGTCCCTTCCCATTTAACCAAGTGCTTTTGCCCTGTTGTTCGTTGCGTTGTGTTTTGTATTTGTCAGATTAGTGTTCTGTGTGATCAAGTGTTTGTTATTAGATCTTTGAAAGTGTTTTTTGATAAGTGTTTGAGAGACTGTTTGTTTGATATATTTCTGTTCGTTTGTTTTCTTGCTGATTTTTTGCTGTTTGTTTTTGTGACTGTTTTTTGCCGAGTGCTTGTGTGATTTTTTGGGTGTTAGTTTTCTCTTTGTGTGTGTTCTTGCTTGATTGGTTGTGCTTGTTTTTGTGACTGATTTTTGTTGATTGGGAGTGAGTTTTTTTTGCAGTATGACAGAGAGAAAGCGAAAACTCAATTTTACTTTGGGGGAAAAAAGAATTCTTGCCCAGGCCATTAGCGATTATGGGCGTTTCCTCCACGGCCCAGACAGTGCCAACACCACCCCGGCCAGGAGGAGGGAGATTTTGGACCTCATCACTGAGCAGGTCAATTCAGTGGGGGAGGGGGAGACACGGACCCGGTCTGGGATTGACAAAAAGATTAATGACCTCCGGCGTCTGGTCAAACAGAAGCTGGCCAAAATGCTTGCCCATGCCAGGGGCACAGGAGGGGGCCCACCATGCCGTATTAGGCTGACAGCGGAGGAGCGTGCGGTGGCCCTGACCTTTCATCAGCATGAAGTGGAGGGTCTGCCCGGCTTTGACTCAAGTCCGGAGGCCGTGGTGCCAGGTAAGTATTTTTTTTAATATCAGGTGTGTAGCATGTGTGGGGGAGGGGGTGAAAGGGAATATGTGGCAAGTGTGTGGATCCTCCAACCTGTGAATGTTTTGTATCATCCACAGATGTGCAGGAGGGTGCAGGGCCATCTGGCCTGACCGCACCATCCCCAGGACAGCAGCCTAATGAGGCCCCCCCGACAAGGCCGGAGTCCGCGGAGGAGGTTGAAGAGGAGGAGGTTGAGGAGGAGGAGATTCATGAGGAGGAGGAGTCCATGTCAGGCACTGGACTTTTGGTTTTTGAGGACTCTTCCCCTCTGGCTGGCAGCAGCCAGCCATCCCTAAGGGGGAGCCCCCCCCCCCTCCTCCCCCAACATGGCTCCCCTCCCAAGGGCCTCCCCTTCTCCCCGGCCACAAGCATCAGCTGAAGGCAGGAAGTTGTCCCAGAAGACCAGGGGGTGGCCGATCTCCTGCCCGCCACTCTGAGAAGGGACCAGTTCCTCCAGACCCGCCATCTGGGACAGGTCAGCCAGACATTGGTGCGGATGGAGGAGAGCCTGTCCTCCATCAATGATACGCTGGGGAACCTGGACTCCCACTCCCGGGCTTTCACAAACTGCCTAAACGAACTGCAGACGACATCAGCAGGCGTTGGGCAGGATGTGAGGGCCCTCACTCAGGCCAACACGGCAACACTTGGTGCTGCCCTGGACAGAATAGCCGTGGCCTTGGAGGGCAGGCCGCCAGGTGGGCAGAGATCAGGGGCTGCTCCTCCATCCCCGTTTTTCCCCCTCCCCCATGAGTCTCCCCTGAGGAGCCGGGGCCGTGGCCGGGGGCGCCCCAGGCGTGGCTCACGTCAAGGGCAATAAAAAATGTTTCCCCTTTTTTTTGGCTGGAAATTTTTTGATTTTGTTGGTCATTTTTTTTTGGGGGGTTGTGAATGCTGTTTGAATGTGGGGGTGACATTCCTGCCGGAAAAGGGGTGTCACCTTCAATTTTGGTGGAGAAGGGTTCCCCAGGACCAGGGAGAAGTGATCCCCAGGTCCGTGTGAATGGTGTATGAATGTACAGTGACATAATTGGAGCCTTGGCATGGCGTTGCTGCTCACAAGTCCAGCATGGTGGACTGGTGCCAATCCAATTTGATGTGGATGTGGGGTGTGTGTGCTAGGGACCACAGTGGTGTGCATGCATGCATTCTCATTGTGCCATGATTAATGTGTGTGTTTAACGTGCAAAGATGCCCAATGTGAGCTGTCTCCTGGCTGCTCTTCCCTCAGAAGACGGGGTATCCTCGGTTAGGGGGGGATTGTCTGGTTCAGGGGTCAGGTCATCACGTAGGTCAATCTGCAGGCCCTTTCTTACTGCGAAGTTGTGCAGCATGCAACAGGCACCGATAATATGGCACACAAAGTTTGGGGAATACAAGAGGGTACCCCCAGACTTATCCAGGCATCGGAAACGTGACTTCAGGAGGCCAAAGGTGCGCGCCACCACTGCACGTGTTTGGGCATGTGCTTGATTGTATCTTTCCTCTCCTGGGGTTTGGGGGTTCCGGAAAGCAGTCATGAGATGGGGTCCCAGTGGATATGCAGAGTCACCTGTAAGGGAAAAGACAGGAGGATGTTAGTCATGCATGTGCCCCTTGTGATGTGTGCATCATGGGGGGGTACAGTCATGCCTGCCACCCATGTCACTTACCAACCAGCCAGGTGGCCCCATACACGTTCTGATCGAATTCCATTCGGATGTGGCATTGATTGTATATGTAGCTGTCATGGCTGGACCCTGGGTGTTTGGCACGGACGTGCCATATGAGGCTTTGGGCATCGACTATCACCTGTACCTTGATGGAATGCCAATGCTTCCGATTGCGGTACATGTGCTCTGTCTCCTGGGGGGGCTGGAGTGCCACATGTGTGCAATCAATGGCCCCCACGGTGCGTGGGAATCTGGCAATTCTGTAGAAATCTGTCATTGCCTTCAGCCGCAGGTCCTCAGTGGTTGGTTTGATGATTTGGTTGGCCATGCGTCTGAGGATTGCAGGGACAACCTGGTGCACACATCTGCTCATGGAGGATTGTGACATCCCAGCCACCACTCCACTTGTACGCTGAAAAGAGCCACTGGCAAGGAAATGGAGTGTCGCCATGACCTTCACCAGTGGCTGCACTGCATGTGAGCGGTGTGTTGGGCTGGTGATGTCCTCCTGCAGGGTTGTGGTTAATTCCAGGATGGCATGAGGGGTGAATCTGAAGATGCGATACACCTCAGAATCACTCATGCCAAACAGGTCTATGCGGGTGCAGTATATCCTCTCCCGTGCCATCCTCCGTGCCCTCCTTCTTCTTTGCTCATCTAAAGTCAGTAGTATAGCTATGCGCGACGATGCCCCTGGCATGTTGGCATACAGATTGTTGTGCAACACGTGTGACTGCTGAGCTCCTCACTAACAGTGTTGCTTTATCTAACAAGTAGACTTTTTTTCTCTTTTTAGACCAGCTATTATATGGTCTAATTTTAGACAGGACATTTTGCTGTTGCGCACACTGCGTAGCCTGCGCTGCCCCAACGTTCTTTTGTGGATCCCCGTAAGTCCCTCATTAGCATATTTGACTAGCAAATCAATGGTCTGTCTAGCGCAGTTTTGCGCGGACGGATGCGCCAGTCTAACGAAATTACGCTGGACAAAAAAAAGTAGATTTTTTGCGTATCTCGTTCTGGGGATGCCGTGCATCGAAACGCACGCGCACATTTAGACTTACGCCGCGCATCTCCTGTTGCGCAGGCGTAATCGCTCTGTGAATCTGGGCCTAAATATCTTCTCCAATCCCCCCATGTTCCTCTTTTATCGTTTCATAAGAACCCTGCGTTCTACCCTGCTTGGATCTATCCCAATACCTTTAAAGAGTGAGTGTCAAAAGGATGTACTTTTGACTTTATAGACTCTTCTTCCTTTTTATCCTTCACCACCATCAGTGCAGCGCACGACATACCACAGACCGAAATATTTAGGCATCTACAAATTAAAAATTTCTTTAAGCCATTTGTGGATGCTTCACCCACGCCAACATGTATATCCACCTTTGAGAATTTCTGAAAGAATGACCCCCACGCTAGAGGAATAATATCCTCCTTATACTCCCAATTAACAGCTTGCTCTATCAGTGGGAAGCTTCCTTATGTGAGTAAATGGGAGAGGGACCTAGAACAAGAACTAGTACCTTCTGAGTGGAAACAGATCTGGAACAGCACTAAATCAGCATCCATGAACGAATCAGCCATTGAAATGAAAGACAAAGTACTCACTAGATCAGGGATCTCCAAACTACGGCCCTCCAGCTGCTGTGGAACTACACTTCCCATGAGGCATTGTAAAACTCTGACATTCGTAGACATGACTAGGCATGATGGGAATTGTAGTTCCTGAACACCTGGAGGGCCATAGTTTGGAGACTCCTGCACTAGATGGTACCTAGTACCCGCTAGGGTTGCGAAATACGGACCGAATTACCCTGATCTTTGCTTCAGGGGTTGTTCAACTCCAGGGACATACCTTCACGTTTGGTGGTCGTGCCCAAAAGCCCTATCATTTTAGTCAGAAATTTTTCAAATTATCTCCATTATCTCGGGGAAAACAATCCCCTTAGATCCTAAAACAGCGTTATTAAATCTAAAACCTGATAATCTCCAACACAAGCAGTTCAAACTAATCATACAACTTCTTACTGCCGCAAAACAAACCCTTGCGAGAGCATGGAAAACCCCTAATTTATCACTAAATGAAGTCACAAATAGAATGAACACAGCAATGTCCCACGCCAAGATGGTGGCTATTGACATGGACACGACCACCGGATTTGAGAGTCTATGGAAACCCTGGATAACATATGCTTTTCTGAACGCATTTAATAATGAAGTTGTATTGCCATGGTAGTCCAGCCAAACTGGCACCCCCACGCTCAAGCCTCTCTCCGGCGGCGGAGCTCAGGTCGCTCCTGCGGATTCCCCTCCCCTACCCCTTCTTCCCTTTCTCTCCCCCTCCTTTGAACTCTTGTTCTCAAATTAACAATTCCTATTTTCATGTTTGTTGATACAAAGTTGTATATTGTTGAAATTTTTTGAACCTATATAGCAGAACCCTAGAACAGGACATAACCCTGGATTTAGCCCAGATCAGACTGGTTACATGGTTTATCCCTTAAGCGATCCAGGGTCGATAGTTAGTTAGTCACATAGCTAGTCAGCTAGTCATTTAGTTAGTCAGTTACTATATTTGCTTTTTCACTTTGCCACTAATGACTTTGTATGCATTGTTTAATTACCTGTAAATTGTCTCTCTTGTAACCAAAGATATTTAGGTTTACAAGTCAAGAAGTTTCTCTTATGATGTATACCCTCTATTGTACCCTTTTTTCTTCTCTCATTGTTGTTATGCACTTGTACATTCTTTATCACATAAATAAAGATATTTTGACAAGGAGAAATCAGATTCAAAATAATTACTAGTCATACAACATTAGAATTCTTGTAGGCGGAATATTCGAACGGAAATGTACGATTCAACGTAAAGATTCGACGTTCCGTCGAATATTCTTTTGACCATTTGACAGAAACCAAGTATTGGACACCCTTCAGGCGTAACATATGAAGAGGGTCAAGAGGAGAAGGAGTAAGGGAGAAATGGATTGACTCTGCCCGGGTACATACACAATTTTTTTTTTTTTTTTTTGCTCTCTCTCCCTTTTTGGGGGGTTAATGGGAAGAGTTATTCTACATGGATATATTAACGCAGAGCTCTGATAGGAGCCCCCTCCCCCGTCCTTTTTTTATCTCCCGCCTCCCAGGGACTATGAATGAATAAGAATGAATACTATGAATACTATGACCCCCTACTGTAATGCTTAGATATTATTGAAATATAACATGAATAAACATTTTATAATGTAATATAATTTAATATAATATAAATATTTCAGGACTGCATATTAGCAATTAGATTAAGGTAGGATATCCTAAACCACAGGGAATGTATATATATGTGTATTTTTTTATTTTTTATTTTCGACACCATGGGTTAACACAAGATAAAATAAATAAAAGTAAGAGGGGGGAGCACAGGACCATCTACACTAGTATGTTTAGGGGGATTAATTATTATTATTTATTTTTTTCTTTTCTTTGAGAGGGAGGGGAGAGAGGGAGGGAGGGTAGAAAGAGGGTTTATTAAGAATCAATAGAATGATAAAGGGAAGGGATGAGTGGGAAGGGGGAAATGGGGGGATTCTAGAGGGGGGGATATACATTAGACACAATTGAATTAAAACACATCACATTATAGTTTAGAATGGCATTTTATGCCTCACATGATAATCATGCCAAACAATGTATTAGGGGGGGAAAGGAGTTTGGGCCTGTGGGAAGCCCGACAACTACACATATTGGGGGATAAGGTAATTCACATTAAGGGGTACAGGGGGGGGTTAAGAAGGGAAATATGCAGATCCAGTACTATAACGATTAATAAGGAGAGAAATATAAAGAGGGAGTCACGAAAGTAGGGAGTTAGGGAATATATATGACAAGGCAGGGGGAAGTAGATGGGGGGAAGAATTAAATCGGATCTAAAAATCGGTGTTATGTATAAATAATTGACCCAGTACATCAATATATGAATATTATGAAGAGTATAAATAATGCATATATTTTGAATGTATGACCTGCTATAAATGAGAAAGCAAATCAGAATGTATATGAAATTAAGGGAAATTGGAGATATTAATGGGTAGAGTATGTATATATAAAGGAAAGAATTATGAGGAGGGGGCAGTTACGAGAGGGGAGGGAGGGGGATGTGGAGAAGGGGGAAGGAAGTAATATAAAGACTAGTCATGACACTGGAACAGAGATCAGAAGGTGAGAGAGTGGAATAAGAAATAAAAAAGGGGGGGCAGTCACAGGGTAAATAAGATAGAAAGGGTTTAGAGAGAAATTAAACAGAGGGAGGAGAGGAGGCAGGAGCTCAGCCACTCTTGCTGTTAGAGGCCAGTTCCCCCTATTCTCGGCAACTATGGGATAGTTGAAGTCCCACGTAGAAGCCGTAACATAGAACCTCCTGGGACCCCTATAGGAGGAGACTGTGTTTGTGTAACATTTTTTTTTTTTTTTTTATCTGTCGTGTTGTGATCTCTCCTCCTCCGCTGTTGGCTCAACGTGGTGAGAGAGATGGATAAGATCAGGGTAACTTCCCTAAATGTGAGAGGACTTAATATCCCCGAAAAACGTAAGATATTATTAAATGAATTAAAATCTCTTAAAACAGATATAGGACTAATTCAGGAAACACATTTTAAAGAAGGGGCATATACATAGGAGTAGCAATCGTGATAGCAAATAGAATACCATGGTCCCTAACGGATAAATACGCAGATCCGGGAGGAAGATTCCTTTTTCTTAAAGGGGCAATAGGGGGTGAGAAGGTAACACTAGCCACCATTTATGCACCAAATGTACATCAAGATAGTTTTTTAGTGAAGGTGATCACTAAACTGAT
This sequence comes from Rana kukunoris, assembly GCA_029574335.1. Taxonomy (NCBI): domain Eukaryota; kingdom Metazoa; phylum Chordata; class Amphibia; order Anura; family Ranidae; genus Rana; species Rana kukunoris. The sequence continues at coordinate 20,740 of JAJQKJ010002436.1, forward strand.
GAACTTTAAAGAGGGTAAGTTGATTTGTGGCGGGGACTTGAATATCCCCTTGGATCCAAAGGAAGACACCTCGGAAGGGGTATCTTCGGTACCCAGTGGCACCAGAAAACGAATTATACAAAAATTACACGAATTTCAGTTAGTAGATGGATGGCGTATCCTACATGCAGGAGAGAAAGATTACACGTACTACTCAAACCCACATCAAACTTATTCAAGAATAGACCTCTTTCTGATACCTCATCAGTGGTTACACCTAGTACAGGATATTTCAATTGGGAATATAACATGGACAGACCACGCACCGGTAACTATGGAAATAACTTGAGGAGAGGGAACTCAGATGTCAGAAAGGAGGTGGAGATTAAATGAGAGTCTATTACAGAATCCCGATATAATTGAAGATGTAAAAAAAGAAATAATGTGGTATTTCCAGATAAATGATAACGAAGAAAGTGCTCCAGGAATAGTTTGGGAAGCCCATAAAACAGTAATCCGAGGGGTTCTAATAAAACATGGCTCCAGAGTTAAGAAAGCAAGAGAAAAACAAATAAAAGAAATATTAGAAAGGATACAGAGACTGGAGATACAACATAAAAAGAAGACAGAAACGGGTATAGGAATTGAATTAACATATTTAAGAAGACAGGTAGCAGATCTCCTTAGATATAAAACTGAAGCAGTTTTACAATATGCAGAGAAGATGACGTATGACTCAGGTGAAAAATGTGGGAAGTTACTAGCAAAAAAACTAAAAAAACTACAATCACGGTCATACAGTATATTCCATTTATTAAAACAAAAGTAGATCAAAAACTCTACCTTTCAAAAGAAATAGCGCAAGAATTTAAGAAATATTATGCCTCTTTATATAATCTTCAAGGAATGGTGAACCCCTCTGGGTCTGTGGAGAAATACATATCTTCAGCAGGTCTGTCCAGATTAACATCTCCAGAACGAAGAGATTTATAAAAACCAATTACTCTGGAGGAAGTGCAATCAACAATGAAAACAATAAAACATGGTAAAGCCCCGGGCCCAGATGGGTTTACAATACAATACTATAAAAGCTTTAGTACACTACTGGGGACTTATATGACCAAATTATTTAATACAGTCGGACAAACAAGATCTCTACTTCAGGAGGCGCTATTGGCACATATTACGGTTATACCGAAAGAAGGGAAGGATCCAGGGTTATGCTCTAGTTATAGACCAATATCATTAATAAATGTAGATATTAAAATACTGACAAAGATTCTGGCATCCCGCATACAGCTCTACCTTTCAAAATTGGTTCATTTAGACCAAGTTGGGTTTATACCAACTAGAGAAGCGAGAGATAGTACTATTAAAGTGTTAAATTTAATACACCAAGCAAATAAAAAAAAGATATCGAGTGTTTTCCTGAATACAGATGCAGAGAAAGCATTCGATAGAGTGAATTGGGAGTTTATGCTGGGAACAGTAAAACAAATGGGTCTGGGAGAGCGGATGTTACAGTGGATAGCAGGGGTGTATGCGGGACCCAGAGCCTTAGTAAAGGTAAATGGGGTATATTCTGAACCCCTAGCAATTACAAACGGTACCAGGCAGGGCTGCCCCTTGTCGCCCTTATTATTTGCATTGACATTAGAACCATTATTAAATAAGATCCGACAGAATAGAGACATAGTGGGTATTCAACTAGGGGGAATGGAATATAAAGTATCAGCTTACGCAGATGATATGCTTTTTTCCTTAATCAAACCACAGATATCTTTACCAAATTTAATGAAAGAAGTAGAAATCTATGGGAATATGTCAAATTTTAAAATAAATTACAGTAAATCAGAGGCGATGGGAGTCGCTCTCCCGGAGTTGATTAAAACCGGTTTAGAACATAGCTTTAAATTTAAATGGACAACCAGGGCACTGAATTATTTGGGAACACAAATGCCACCAGACTTAAAGGATACTTTTGAGTTAAATTTTAAACCATTACTGAGTACAGTTAGAACAATGCTGGATGGATGGAGTAGAGGGATGCACTCTTGGTTCGGGAGATCCAATATTTTAAAAATGAGTGTAGTGCCAAAATTCCTCTATCTTTTCCAAGCGCTACCAATTCAGATCCCCATGGCATACTTCAGTTCGCATGTGCTGCGCTATATAAGTTTTCATTCATTCATTCATTCATACTTCAATCAAGTCAGGGCTTTATTTATGAAATTTATATGGGGGAGTAAAAGGCCTAGGATTGGTAGGAAACTATTGATCCTATGTAAATAAAGAAAAAATTCCGCGCCAATAGCTCGATACAGTAGTGAACTGTTAAAAATTAAAAAAATATAAATATAGTGGAAAATAACACACATATAAATATATCAAGCTGCTCCTCAAGTGACAATTAGTGTATTCTAATGGACAAAGTGATAAAGGAAAAATAGAGGGCGCTGGGGTATAAGGGTGGTTATACTACAAACACGCTAGAATAGGTCTCCAAACGATAATTGAGAGTATTAAATAACCCAAAAATGTATATATATGGTGAAGCAATGAAATCAAAAATGTGCAATACAATGTTGGAACCAATTGTGGTAACTGGTATATCATATAACGTGTACTAATATTGACCAAACAGTGCAGTCCTTAAATTCCAAAGGAAAGAGAGGTGAAGAAAAAAAAGGGGAGAAATTCTTCAAAGAGAATCCACAGTTCCTTCACCAGGCAAATTGAATCACCCCAATCGTGCTCAAAAATAAGGATCCGCTTACCAGATGGTCATGACCTCTTACCCAAAAGAAGGTCAATCTCGCTTTATGCAGGATTATGCCTGCATTCATTTGGAAGAAATTCTTCACCACCAAGCAAAAAAGAGTTTCACTCCATAGAGAGGTACATGGAATAAATGGACAAAGAAAATGCTCCCATAGCGCGATCAATTTAATTTAAAAATGGAATAAAAACAAAAACAAGCCAAATGGCTACTTACAAAAAATAGTGCCCTATCCCGGCACTGAGGCTGCAGGCAATCAACAAGCTGGGGGTCAGTTAGCACACTCACGTGTGGCGGCCTCGCTGTGATGCGTAAGGGGAGCAGTAGTTCCTCAGAGGACCGTGGCTGTGTGAATAAACTCCGCGTTGTAACAACTCGTGGTGCGTCTCTGTGACAGACGCCGGGAGAAGGACACAGGGTGTGCATGTGACCAGGCTGCGCCGACCGACGTACGTTTCGTATGGATAACGTCTTCAGGGGGGCGTGCCTGGTCACTGGAGGTCACGTCTTTTATGCTGGGACGCGGACAGGAAGTCCGAGAACAGAGCGAAAAGGATTCAAAAAACTTCATGTGTATACAACGGGTGCAGCTAGCTTGCCTCTGCAATCTCAGTAGCGGCTTAGGTTTACAGAACAAAAAGACATTTGATTACAATGGCTGTAAATATTGACTCTTAAACCAAGAATCTAAACCAAATCTACATCAGACTTGGTCTCCATTCAAAAACCTCAATTCACTCTAATTTGAAAAATGATGGCATAGTGAATAGATTACAAAGGTGTGGAACATAGTAGTATATCTAACCCATGGATGTCGATAATACATGATTAATACAAAATGATAGGGGATAAGGTCTGTTATATTAATCCACAGCATCACCTATGGAAGAATATATATATGGAACTTGTTTAAGGTGTCTAATAGATGTATTTATTAAACAACAAAAAAATAGACCTGCTAGGTCCATTCAAACTTGATATTTAGTTGTAGGTCAACATACACGAAACTAAAAATTTTCTAAAGATTACTCTAAATTTTAGCAAACCCATTTGCCAATGGATATGTTGAATGGACAACATTAATTGACCCACTTGGTCACATTTTAGCTTGATATTTAGTTGTCGGTCAACATACACGAAACCAAAAATTTGAACAAATGGGATAAAATGTACAACAAAAAATCTTAAGTTGTCAGTAAATATAAAAAATATAAAGGGACCACCCAGCCAATTAAACGGAGTGGCTCGGGGAAGGTTCTGATAGTGAAATTAAACTCAGGATGGTCGTAGAGTAATTACTCATTGGAGAGGAAGCAATTCAGATCGAGTTCAATATTGAGCCCATAGGGCTGCATACTTCTCATTTTGTACAGCCACATGGTTTCATTCTGGGAAATCTTTCTTCTCATGTGGGTCCCTCTCCAGTGATTTGAAATCTTATCTATACCGTAAAATTTACAAAGGCTTGGATTACTATCATGACATTTCTTAAAATGTCTTGACACACTATGGTTCATGAAACCTTTTTTGATATTTGCCAAATGTTCACCTATGCGAACTCGAAGCTTACGTGTTGTTCGACCAACGTACTGGAGAGAACAAGGACACTCCAAAACGTAGGTCACGTAGTCCGAGTTGCATGTGATTAATGGTTTAATTTTGAAAATTTCTTGAGTTACATTGGATTGAAACTGCGTTCTTTTTTTAGGGGCTCCTGGTATCCTAGTAGTTTGACATGCTTTGCACCTAGTGCAATGATGAAAACCAGAACCATCCAGAAAGGTGGACATTTTCTTTGGAGGCTCTGGGACATTGCGTGCAATTCGATTCCTAAGGCCTGGAGCCCTTCTATACACAAACTTGGGTCGTGATGTTAAAGTGGATTTCAAAATTGGATCTTTTAAAAGAAGTGGCCAATGTTTTTTGAAAATGGTTTCGACCTGTCGATATTGTCGGTTAAAACCCGTAATGAAGGCAATTTGGCCATCAAAGGTTTTTTTTGGCTTGCTGATCAATAAGGACTCTCTTTCCATTTGTGCTACTTGGTTTTTAACTTTGACTAAAGACTCTCTATTGTAACCCTTTTCTAGAAATTTATTGGTTAGTACTCCCGTTTGATATGTAAAGTCCTCATCAGTGGTACAGTTCCGCCTAAGCCTCATAAATTGGCCTTTCGGTACGGCTCCTATCCACCGTGGATGGTGACAGCTGCTCGTTGGAACAAAACCATTTCTGTCTGTTGGTTTGAAGTATGTTTTTGTCTCGAACTTCATTCCTTTTTTCTTGATGGTGAGATCAAGATAGTGGATGGATTCCATACTTTTCTCTGCTGTAAACTTAAGGCCATAATTATTTGAATTCATCATTACTAGAAAATGGTTAAGACTCATGGAAGGTCCTTCCCAAAATAATATCACGTCGTCTATGTATCTACGATAAAATACTAGCGACTGATGCTGATTCGAGAAAATTTTTTCATTTTCCCATTTGTTGAGAACTATGTTGGCAACGCTCGGGGCATATCTTGCCCCCATGGCTACACCACTGCATTGATTATAATATTGGTGGTTGGCCCAAAAGCAGTTGTTGGTCATAGCCAACTGAAGACCTTTCACTAAAAATTGGATCTGTACTTTTTTCATTGCGCCTTGGCGGGTTAAGGCCCACTTGATTGCTTGCAAAGCGTCACAATGACGGATATTCGTATAAAGGGATTCAATGTCTACTGTAACCATTATAGTAGTGGCCGTGGCTGCCACTTGTTGTAGTGCCACTATGAGATCTTTACTGTCCTTAAGGTAGGAGGGACTTAAGGGTACCAGCGGTTTGAAATAACTGTCAAGGTACTCCCCTAATCTCGAGAAAATAGATTCAATGCCGCTGATAATTGGTCTTCCTGGCGGGGCCTCTTTACTTTTGTGAATTTTGGGTAATATGTACATTACAGGTGTCTTAGGAGCATGTATCTTAATATATTTGGCTTCTTTTTTATCCAATAATTGTCTAGATACTCCTTCATCTACCCATTCGCAAAGAAGTTCTTTAAGATTATTAATTGGATTGGTTTTTATTACTTGATATGTGGATGTGTCTCCCAAAAGTCTTTGCATTTCCATATCGTAATGTTCTTTCGTGAGAATCACTAGCCCTCCGCCCTTATCAGCTGGTCTTACTACAATATGTTTGTTCTCTTCTAAACTTTTGATACCTTCCCAAATTTTACGATCAGATTTGTAGTCAGAAACTTTCATTTCTCTAATTTCATCCTGTACCATGGTTTTGAATGCCTCAATCTGATGGTTCGTGCCCTTTTTGGGGTTGAAGGTGGAATTGTTTTTTAATCCACTATGTTTATATAGAGTAGTGGAATTAGGCACTACACTGCTGTTATCTTTGCCTGCAAAGAATTTCTTGATATTGAGTTTTCTGATATATTTTTCAATATCTACGAATACCTCAAATTTATCAATATTTTTATTCGGTGCATATTTCAATCCTTTATGTAATACTTTAATTTCCTGTTCAGAGAGTTCCACATTCGCTAGATTGTAGATACCCTCTTCTAATCCACTCTTTTTCTTTTTCGTTCCGCCTCTTCCTCGTCTACCTCTCTTTCTGTAGATTCCTTTATGTGTTGGGGGGATTTGGGGGGGATGCGATACGTCTCTTTCCACCCTCTCCCTTCCCCCCCCCCTGATGTTGATTTTGGTGAGGGGAAGGTCTTCCTCTAAAGTTGCCTCTATGATTCCCCCGTCGGGGGTCTTGGAGGTCTTGCAGGATAATATGATCTATCATAATAGCCAGGATCCATGGGTCGTGGATCAGGAGGTCCATAATGATAGTAATTATCCACTGGATGAGATTGATTGTAGGGTTGAGGATAGTAGGGTGGAATAATGGGTTTGGGTTTTACTATAGATTTTTTGTTTGTATTTTTGCTCGGGGTTTTGCTTTTATTAGGTTTACCATCATGTTGTATAAGTGGTGGTATATTTCCCACTTTGGAAATAGGAGATGAATCTGGAGAGTTCTCTGGATTCGGGGAATTTTGCCATTTGTATACTTTTCCACTTTCAAAGTCGCTGATATCCCGTTGGTATTTTTTGAGCTTTTTGTTTTTAATCTCCATGTCATATTTAGTTAAATGTATCTGCAGGAGTTTCTCTTTTTCTGTGTATTCACTGTGTGCTTTAAAGGGTTCCATCCTTTCTTTTAAATCAATGATCTTAGCATCTAATATTGCTTTCTTGGATTTTCGTCTCCTGATCATCAACTGCATGAGTTTGTAGTATAACCACCCTTATACCCCAGCGCCCTCTATTTTTCCTTTATCACTTTGTCCATTAGAATACACTAATTGTCACTTGAGGAGCAGCTTGATATATTTATATGTGTGTTATTTTCCACTATATTTATATTTTTTTAATTTTTAACAGTTCACTACTGTATCGAGCTATTGGCGCGGAATTTTTTCTTTATTTACACAGTTCCTAGTTTCACTTTTGAGTGGACTTTATTTTTCACGCAGCCATGGATATTTTCAATTTCATGCAAAACAGACATGTTAATTTGGAAGAAATATTTCTTAAAGCTCCCAGTCCCAACATAGATCTTGCCAAAGGGTTTAAACAACTCCAACTTGACATGGAGAAACAAATAAGACTTTGGTGGGACATGGCATCATTTGAAATGTATATAAGCAAGAATATCACACCTAGGAGATTACGATGGGATGTCAGTCCCAATGATGGGATTGACGATTTAGAACTGTTAGATGAATGGTATCAATTCTTCAATGCATGTGAACAAAAACTCATGCAGTTGATGATCAGGAGACGAAAATCCAAGAAAGCAATATTAGATGCTAAGATCATTGATTTAAAAGAAAGGATGGAACCCTTTAAAGCACACAGTGAATACACAGAAAAAGAGAAACTCCTGCAGATACATTTAACTAAATATGACATGGAGATTAAAAACAAAAAGCTCAAAAAATACCAACGGGATATCAGCGACTTTGAAAGTGGAAAAGTATACAAATGGCAAAATTCCCCGAATCCAGAGAACTCTCCAGATTCATCTCCTATTTCCAAAGTGGGAAATATACCACCACTTATACAACATGATGGTAAACCTAATAAAAGCAAAACCCCGAGCAAAAATACAAACAAAAAATCTATAGTAAAACCCAAACCCATTATTCCACCCTACTATCCTCAACCCTACAATCAATCTCATCCAGTGGATAATTACTATCATTATGGACCTCCTGATCCACGACCCATGGATCCTGGCTATTATGATAGATCATATTATCCTGCAAGACCTCCAAGACCCCCGAGGGGGAATCATAGAGGCAACTTTAGAGGAAGACCTTCCCCTCACCAAAATCAACATCAGGGGGGGGGGGAAGGGAGAGGGTGGAAAGAGACGTATCGCATCCCCCCCAAATCCCCCCAACACATAAAGGAATCTACAGAAAGAGAGGTAGACGAGGAAGAGGCGGAACGAAAAAGAAAAAGAGTGGATTAGAAGAGGGTATCTACAATCTAGCGAATGTGGAACTCTCTGAACAGGAAATTAAAGTATTACATAAAGGATTGAAATATGCACCGAATAAAAATATTGATAAATTTGAGGTATTCGTAGATATTGAAAAATATATCAGAAAACTCAATATCAAGAAATTCTTTGCAGGCAAAGATAACAGCAGTGTAGTGCCTAATTCCACTACTCTATATAAACATAGTGGATTAAAAAACAATTCCACCTTCAACCCCAAAAAGGGCACGAACCATCAGATTGAGGCATTCAAAACCATGGTACAGGATGAAATTAGAGAAATGAAAGTTTCTGACTACAAATCTGATCGTAAAATTTGGGAAGGTATCAAAAGTTTAGAAGAGAACAAACATATTGTAGTAAGACCAGCTGATAAGGGCGGAGGGCTAGTGATTCTCACGAAAGAACATTACGATATGGAAATGCAAAGACTTTTGGGAGACACATCCACATATCAAGTAATAAAAACCAATCCAATTAATAATCTTAAAGAACTTCTTTGCGAATGGGTAGATGAAGGAGTATCTAGACAATTATTGGATAAAAAAGAAGCCAAATATATTAAGATACATGCTCCTAAGACACCTGTAATGTACATATTACCCAAAATTCACAAAAGTAAAGAGGCCCCGCCAGGAAGACCAATTATCAGCGGCATTGAATCTATTTTCTCGAGATTAGGGGAGTACCTTGACAGTTATTTCAAACCGCTGGTACCCTTAAGTCCCTCCTACCTTAAGGACAGTAAAGATCTCATAGTGGCACTACAACAAGTGGCAGCCACGGCCACTACTATAATGGTTACAGTAGACATTGAATCCCTTTATACGAATATCCGTCATTGTGACGCTTTGCAAGCAATCAAGTGGGCCTTAACCCGCCAAGGCGCAATGAAAAAAGTACAGATCCAATTTTTAGTGAAAGGTCTTCAGTTGGCTATGACCAACAACTGCTTTTGGGCCAACCACCAATATTATAATCAATGCAGTGGTGTAGCCATGGGGGCAAGATATGCCCCGAGCGTTGCCAACATAGTTCTCAACAAATGGGAAAATGAAAAAATTTTCTCGAATCAGCATCAGTCGCTAGTATTTTATCGTAGATACATAGACGACGTGATATTATTTTGGGAAGGACCTTCCACGAGTCTTAACCATTTTCTAGTAATGATGAATTCAAATAATTATGGCCTTAAGTTTACAGCAGAGAAAAGTATGGAATCCATCCACTATCTTGATCTCACCATCAAGAAAAAAGGAATGAAGTTCGAGACAAAAACATACTTCAAACCAACAGACAGAAATGGTTTTGTTCCAACGAGCAGCTGTCACCATCCACGGTGGATAGGAGCCGTACCGAAAGGCCAATTTATGAGGCTTAGGCGGAACTGTACCACTGATGAGGACTTTACATATCAAACGGGAGTACTAACCAATAAATTTCTAGAAAAGGGTTACAATAGAGAGTCTTTAGTCAAAGTTAAAAACCAAGTAGCACAAATGGAAAGAGAGTCCTTATTGATCAGCAAGCCAAAAAAAAAAAAACCTTTGATGGCCAAATTGCCTTCATTACGGGTTTTAACCGACAATATCGACAGGTCGAAACCATTTTCAAAAAACATTGGCCACTTCTTTTAAAAGATCCAATTTTGAAATCCACTTTAACATCACGACCCAAGTTTGTGTATAGAAGGGCTCCAGGCCTTAGGAATCGAATTGCACGCAATGTCCCAGAGCCTCCAAAGAAAATGTCCACCTTTCTGGATGGTTCTGGTTTTCATCATTGCACTAGGTGCAAAGCATGTCAAACTACTAGGATACCAGGAGCCCCTAAAAAAAGAACGCAGTTTCAATCCAATGTAACTCAAGAAATTTTCAAAATTAAACCATTAATCACATGCAACTCGGACTACGTGACCTACGTTTTGGAGTGTCCTTGTTCTCTCCAGTACGTTGGTCGAACAACACGTAAGCTTCGAGTTCGCATAGGTGAACATTTGGCAAATATCAAAAAAGGTTTCATGAACCATAGTGTGTCAAGACATTTTAAGAAATGTCATGATAGTAATCCAAGCCTTTGTAAATTTTACGGTATAGATAAGATTTCAAATCACTGGAGAGGGACCCACATGAGAAGAAAGATTTCCCAGAATGAAACCATGTGGCTGTACAAAATGAGAAGTATGCAGCCCTATGGGCTCAATATTGAACTCGATCTGAATTGCTTCCTCTCCAATGAGTAATTACTCTACGACCATCCTGAGTTTAATTTCACTATCAGAACCTTCCCGAGCCACTCCGTTTAATTGGCTGGGTGGTCCCTTTATATTTTTTATATTTACTGACAACTTAAGATTTTTTGTTGTACATTTTATCCCATTTGTTCAAATTTTTGGTTTCGTGTATGTTGACCGACAACTAAATATCAAGCTAAAATGTGACCAAGTGGGTCAATTAATGTTGTCCATTCAACATATCCATTGGCAAATGGGTTTGCTAAAATTTAGAGTAATCTTTAGAAAATTTTTAGTTTCGTGTATGTTGACCTACAACTAAATATCAAGTTTGAATGGACCTAGCAGGTCTATTTTTTTGTTGTTTAATAAATACATCTATTAGACACCTTAAACAAGTTCCATATATATATTCTTCCATAGGTGATGCTGTGGATTAATATAACAGACCTTATCCCCTATCATTTTGTATTAATCATGTATTATCGACATCCATGGGTTAGATATACTACTATGTTCCACACCTTTGTAATCTATTCACTATGCCATCATTTTTCAAATTAGAGTGAATTGAGGTTTTTGAATGGAGACCAAGTCTGATGTAGATTTGGTTTAGATTCTTGGTTTAAGAGTCAATATTTACAGCCATTGTAATCAAATGTCTTTTTGTTCTGTAAACCTAAGCCGCTACTGAGATTGCAGAGGCAAGCTAGCTGCACCCGTTGTATACACATGAAGTTTTTTGAATCCTTTTCGCTCTGTTCTCGGACTTCCTGTCCGCGTCCCAGCATAAAAGACGTGACCTCCAGTGACCAGGCACGCCCCCCTGAAGACGTTATCCATACGAAACGTACGTCGGTCGGCGCAGCCTGGTCACATGCACACCCTGTGTCCTTCTCCCGGCGTCTGTCACAGAGACGCACCACGAGTTGTTACAACGCGGAGTTTATTCACACAGCCACGGTCCTCTGAGGAACTACTGCTCCCCTTACGCATCACAGCGAGGCCGCCACACGTGAGTGTGCTAACTGACCCCCAGCTTGTTGATTGCCTGCAGCCTCAGTGCCGGGATAGGGCACTATTTTTTGTAAGTAGCCATTTGGCTTGTTTTTGTTTTTATTCCATTTTTAAATTAAATTGATCGCGCTATGGGAGCATTTTCTTTGTCCATTTATTCCATGTACCTCTCTATGGAGTGAAACTCTTTTTTGCTTGGTGGTGAAGAATTTCTTCCAAATGAATGCAGGCATAATCCTGCATAAAGCGAGATTGACCTTCTTTTGGGTAAGAGGTCATGACCATCTGGTAAGCGGATCCTTATTTTTGAGCACGATTGGGGTGATTCAATTTGCCTGGTGAAGGAACTGTGGATTCTCTTTGAAGAATTTCTCCCCTTTTTTTTCTTCACCTCTCTTTCCTTTGGAATTTAAGGACTGCACTGTTTGGTCAATATTAGTACACGTTATATGATATACCAGTTACCACAATTGGTTCCAACATTGTATTGCACATTTTTGATTTCATTGCTTCACCATATATATACATTTTTGGGTTATTTAATACTCTCAATTATCGTTTGGAGACCTATTCTAGCGTGTTTGTAGTATAACCACCCTTATACCCCAGCGCCCTCTATTTTTCCTTTTTAACTATTGATCCTACCCAAGAAGGCTGGTGGAATAGCAGCACCGGATATGCTAAAATACTATCAAGCAGTCCAGCTGGGAAGGATAGCCGATTGGAGCAGACATGGGGATTATAAACTATGGATTACTTTAGAGCAACAAATGAGCCCAGTACTGTTAAATAGGGCAATATGGTGTTATTCAGCATTACCCCTTATAGTTAAAACCCACCCTACGATAGGTCCAACATTATGGACCGGAAATAAAGTATGTTATAATTCAAAATTTTCGACTAAAAACTCCCCCCTCTATCCAATAATAGGAAATCCAGAATTTCAGCCAGGCATGGAGTCTCAAATATTCAAGAAATTAAGAGATAATGGAAGATTTCAAGCCTCTCACTTTCTAGGAGAAAGGGGATGGAAAACAATAGGAGAAATTTCACAAGGGGGATATGAAATCCCGATATGGCAAGCGCGACAATTACGACATTTTTTGGAGACTCTAGGTGGTGCAGAAAAGTACAGACGGCCACTTACAAAGTTTGAGGAGTATTGTGGAGGAGCGGAACCATTGGCTCATATGGTCTCGAAAATGTATACACTGTTGACTGCACCACCGGAAGACTTTAGAATGCCAAGCCTCGCCAAATGGGAGAGAGATTTAGGCCAAACCTTTTCCCCAATACAATGCCAAAATATCATAAATTTAGCGTTAAACTCCTCAAGATGTACGAAAATACAAGAATTAAATTATAAAATATTAACAAGGTGGTACTATACGCCAGCGCGTCTAAATATATTCTTTCCTGAAATTTCAGAGAGATGCTGGAGAGGGTGTGGGGAGAAAGGGACAATGTTGCATATATTTTGGGGGTGTCCAATAATACAACAATTTTGGGAAACAGTACGGAGAATTACCCAATCACTTACAGAACACCAGATTCCAGATGACCCCTCATTCTTCCTATTACATCATACAGAAATTTCTTTGAAAAGATATACAGGATCAATGATAGGTCATCTGATAAATGCGGCTAAAAGTTGCATTGCAATAAAATGGAAAGACCCGGAAGCACCTCCAATATCTATGTGGCTTAAAAAAGTAAGGAAAATAGGAATAATGGAGAAACTCTTACCGAGGCCAATAGATAAGAAAGAGCAAAATAAAATAATATGGGCACCCTGGGAATTATTTGTACAATCAGAAGAAGGTAAAAAGTTACTAGGGGAGTAAGAATAAAGATTAGAGGTCGAGGAAAGAAGGGAAAGGGAGGAGGGAAGGAAAGATGAAATTTCTCGCCGAGGGGGGACAGCGGAGGGGGGGGGAGGGTTGTTGTGTTATGGGGCTTTGTGTGTGGTGTTTGTTTTTTTGTGTTGTTTTTTTTTTTTGTCTCCTTCTTCCTCTCCTCTTCCCTCCGTGTCCGTGGGTGTACGCGGATGGAGGAGGAGAAGAGGTGGAGATGGGGGTCTTGAGGAGGGGATAAGGGGGGAGGGAATGAGGGGATAAAATAGGGAAGGCAACGTGATGGAGATAAAAGAGGGAATTTGTCGAATACATAGAGAATATATGGACAATCAGGGAGGAGATGGAACATTTGGGGAAGTTTGAAATTTAGTTAAAAGTTGAAATAGTATTTTAGGGGGGGAATGGAAATTGCTTGTGATATAAAATATTATAATTTCCCTCTGCTGCAGACCAGGAATAGTAAAAGAGTTTAAGATAGAGATGTATTATAATGTCCATATATAAACAAGCTGTTGTATTGGATTCTGCATATCCCGTTTTCATGTGTTTTTCGTGTTGCTTTCTTGTTTATAAAAATAAATAAAAGATAATTATAAAAAAAAAAAGAAACCAAGTATTATTGGATTTTCGGACGAAAGCTATTCCCCAACGAAAAACAAAATAAATCAAAACGATTTTCGGGAGTAACTAAATAAATGTATTTTCCAAATGAAAATGAATAAACTAAACAAAATATTCCAGTCTGCACATGTCTAATAATTGCATATTGTACTTGTTTGCAGCCTAATTATGGCAATTTGCACTTAAAACTGTAATTTTGCAACTTTTGGAAATGCCAGTAAAAACTTGGCTGTGTCAGTAAATTTATGATAGGTTGGGAACACTGGCGGAGAGTCTCTGATAGAGAGTATTTCTCACTGCTGAGTACTTGGGACATGATTACAAGGGGTGGGCCCCATTCTCCAAGGCCCCTACCACCACAGGCACTGTATACCATCCTTTGGTTTTTAGGTCTGTCTGGGTCCCCCTGTTTTATATGATAAAAAGTATATTGCGCAAAAAAGAATTAGGAGTGAAATAAATGTAAAGGCTGCCAACACTACAAGTGGATATTGTAAAGTGAATGTGTGAATAAAAATGTAGCGCCAATCATGAACCCTCCTAGACAGAGAGTCCAATTGGGGTTAATGCGTGACCCTTGTCTGATCAATCACAATTTGTACATCTGTGCAAAAAATAGTCCAATATATGTGTGCATGCACTAATCAGAAAACTCAGTGCTCCAGTCTTTTAGAAGGTATCAGAAACTTCCAAAAATACGTGCAAAAGGATTGTGCCTTATATTTTTGCCAGAAAAATTTTCGTGACTTTTCACCCTTAGGCCTTGTACACACGAGGCAATTCATTTGTTCAAATCGGTCGGACCGACCGATTTGAACAAATCTGTCTCTTTGGATTTTGGTTTGCTCACGTGTACACACGAGCAAACCAAAATCCCCGGCAGCAGACGGCGCGCTGACGTGTCGGTGACGTGGCGGTGACGTTGACGCCGCCACGTCACCGCACCAGGAAGTAAAACACTTCCGCGCATGCGCCGAATCCATTCGGCGCCGGTGCGAGACGACATGTCTGCTGGTAAGTGTACTAACCAGCAGACATGTCGGGCGGACGGGTTCCCACCCGATAGATTTCAAAGCATGCTTTGAAATCTGTCGGGTGGCCAAATCCGTCGGCTCGCCCGTACACATGATCGAATCTGTCTGCTGGGACGGTCTAGCAGACCGTTTCCAGCAGACAGATTTGATCGTGTGTACGCGGCCTTACTGTGTCACCACCACCTCTAGTAAATTATGCGCTCACCAAATCGGAAAAAAATTCCAGCGTGTAAATCTTATCCCGGTATGGTTTTCCTCAGGCTCCTATCAATGGTTCCTTTTATTTCCAATGTAGGTATCAGACCCAATGACCCAATTAGAAAGGACTTCTCTCATCCACATTAGCCTCTAGGTAAAATGCTGCTATCTCTCCTCAGATCTTCATCATCCCCAGGGAGAACTGTGCTGTGTGCTGGACAGGAGGAAAGATATCATGGCTGCACTCTGTGTGATGACCTCTTCCTCTTACTCTTCCTGCTCCTCCTCCCACCTGTACTGGAGCTGTGGAAGGCACTGAAAGCCCCGACTGACTCAGCCACACAGGAACCTGAGGTGAAAGACAGTTTCCTGCCAAATCCTGCATCAGAGAGGAGATTGAAAAGCTGTCTTATAAGCTGTGTGAGCTCATCCTGTATGGACTTTGTGTCTGTCTGTCTTTGGGTTCTTGTAGCATCTCGAAGCATGAGCCCTTTTCTCTGTAGTGACTGATATTTGAATTGTCATCAAAAACACCATGTGCACCCTCATCCATCACAGTGCGAGCCAGCAGACACTGGAGAGAGATTTGCACAACATATATAACATTTGCTACTACTAGAGTTGAGCGGACACCTGGATGTTCGGTTCGACGGGTTTGGCCGAACTTCGAAAAAAAAGTCCCGAACTTGACCCCGAACCCGAACCCCATTGAAGTCAATGGGGACCAGAACTTTTGAGTACTAAAATGTCTCTAAAAAAGTAATGGAAAGGGCTAGAGGGCTGCAAATGGCAGCACAAGGTTCGTAAGAGCATGGCAAGTACTCTGCAAACAAATGTGGATAGGGAAATAACTTAAAATAACATAAAATACATAAAAATAAATAAATAATAATCTTGACCTAGGAGGACGAGGTCCATATGGAGTAGGAGGTTGAGGTGGCGGTGAACGTGACGGTGTAGGTAGAAGCGGCGGTGGAGGAGGACGAGGTAGCCAACACAGGTTTTTGTTTTTAATTTATTTATTTTTTAAATTAGGGTACACCCCGAAAGAGTGAGAAAGATCAAAAATACATGAATGGCTGGGTAAGGACGGTATACGTGCCTATTCTGCACAAGGTACGGACAAGTCCAGTGGGATCCATCCCTGGTTCATTTTAATGAACGTGAGCTTGTCCACATTGGCTCTGGACAGGCGGCTGTGCTTGTCTGCGATAACGCCCCCTGCCGTGCTAAATACACGTTCAGATAATACACTGGCTGCAGGGCAGGCCAGCACCTCCAAGGCGTAAAGGGCAAGCTCAGGCCATGTGCCCAATTTGGAGACCCAGAAGTTTAAGGGGGCAGACCCGTTATTCAGTAAGTGTAGGCGTGTGCACACATACTGCTCCACCATGTTGGTGAAATGCTGCCTCCTGCTAAAACGTTCCATATCAGCTGGTGGTGCTGGTTGGTGTGGCATGCTGACAAAGCTTTTCCACATTTCGGCAATGCTAACCCTGCCTTCTGAGGTGCTGGCGGTGCCCCAGCGTGCATCTCACACGTACAGATATGCAGCAAACGCACGCAAAAAAAAAATATTTGCCCTAAATGGGTGTTTTTTGAATAGCACAATAGAAGAAAAGTATCTAAAGTGTTTATCTCACATGTACAGATATAAGGGAAACACTGCAAAAAAATGTTTTTCCCCTAAATGGGTGTTTTTTGAATAGCACAATAGAAGAACAGTATCTAAAGTGTCTATCTCACACGTACAGATATGGAGAAAACACTGCAAAATATATTTTTTTGCCCTAAATGGGTGTTTTTTTGAATAGCATAATAGAAGAACAGTATCTAAAGTGTGTATCTCACATGTACAGATACAGATCAAACACTGCAAAATATATTTTGGGTGTTTTTTGAATAGCACAATAGAAGAACAGTATGCATGGAATAGGGGCGCTAGAAAGTAAAATGAAATAAATAGGTGAATAAATACTACCTATCCCAATAGAACATAAATCCTTAATTACAAATAATAACATAAATTGTGCAAGGTGCATATAAATTCAATAATAATGACAACGCCTGCAGCGAAACAGGTGTGCAATGAATGAGTGAATAAAATAAGACAATATACAATACACGGTGAAAAATATAGTGACCATGAATAATATAAAAGTGCTCCGTGCTCAAAAAAGTCCTTGTGGTAGGTTCCACCTTCACCAATGGGACACCTCAAGTGGGGATGGATGGCTCCTTACCAAATGAAGTTGACCTAAACTAAGGTCAAAAGAGCTTGGGTAACACCACCTTGCGTATGAGGGATTCCAATGAAGTTGAACGGATAATGCAGATGTCATAAAAAAGGAGAAAGAACAGCTCCCATAGTGTAAAAGCTGTTTAATGAAAATATAAAAACAGATACACAGTGCCAAGTGGCCCCTTACTTGAATGGGTGCCCGTATCCCGGCACTGAGGCTGTAAGCTTGTGTGTATGGAGAGAGAAACGAAGCCCGGCGTGCGTTCCACTGCTGTGCGCGAGGAAACCAGATAACCGGAAGTAGGTAATCAATGCGTGCCCAGGTACCGCCTCGACATATGTTTCGATATGATCGTCATCAGGAAGCGTACCTGGTGCACGCTAAGGGCTGGTATTATAGGCCTGTCAATCACCGGATGGGGAGGAGGGGGAGCAATGTGATAATGCAACAGCCTCTGTTCCGGTTATGGCAGCCATTCAATACAAAGTAAACAATGCGTTCGCAACCATTTTTTACTTTGTATTGAATGGCTGCCATAACCGGAACAGAGGCTGTTGCATTATCACATTGCTCCCCCTCCTCCCCATCCGGTGATTGACAGGCCTATAATACCAGCCCTTAGCGTGCACCAGGTACGCTTCCTGATGACGATCATATCGAAACATATGTCGAGGCGGTACCTGGGCACGCATTGATTACCTACTTCCGGTTATCTGGTTTCCTCGCGCACAGCAGTGGAACGCACGCCGGGCTTCGTTTCTCTCTCCATACACACAAGCTTACAGCCTCAGTGCCGGGATACGGGCACCCATTCAAGTAAGGGGCCACTTGGCACTGTGTATCTGTTTTTATATTTTCATTAAAAAGTTTTACACTATGGGAGCTGTTCTTTCTCCTTTTTTATGACATCTGCATTATCCGTTCAACTTCATTGGAATCCCTCATACGCAAGGTGGTGTTACCCAAGCTCTTTTGACCTTAGTTTAGGTCAACTTCATTTGGTAAGGAGCCATCCATCCCCACTTGAGGTGTCCCATTGGTGAAGGTGGAACCTACCACAAGGACTTTTTTGAGCACGGAGCACTTTTATATTATTCATGGTCACTATATTTTTCACCGTGTATTGTATATTGTCTTATTTTATTCACTCATTCATTGCACACCTGTTTCGCTGCAGGCGTTGTCATTATTATTGAATTTATATGCACCTTGCACAATTTATGTTATTATTTGTAATTAAGGATTTATGTTCTATTGGGATAGGTAGTATTTATTCACCTATTTATTTCATTTTACTTTCTAGCGCCCCTATTCCATGCATACAATTATTATATTTCAATTCATTTGATTTATCCAGGGAGCAGCTTTTCTAACATTTTTATCACCCCTCCCCCACTTTGGCGCGAGATTTTCCACCCAATTACCAATAGAAGAACAGTATCTAAAGGGTGTGTCTTAGGCCCCATACACACGATCGGATATATCCGATGAAAACGGTCCGCGGACCATTTCCATCGGATATGTCCGATCGGGAGTTTGATCCGATGGCGTGTACACACCATCGGATCAAATTCCCCGCCGCCGGACGGCGCGGTGACGTGGCGATGACGCGGCGGTGACGTTGACGCCGCCGCGTCACCGCCACGTCACCGCACCAGGAAGTAAAACACTTCCGCGCATGCGCCGAATCCATTCGGCAGCGGCGCGGCGGCGGTGGGAGCCGACATGTCTGCTGGTAAGTGTACTAACCAGCAGACATGTCGGGCGGACAGATTCCCACCGGATAGCTTGCTTTGAAATCTGTCGGGTGGACAAATCTGTCCGCTAGCCCATACACACGAGCGGAGATGTCTGCTGAAACGGTCCATCGGACCGTTTTCAGCGGACATATCCCCTCGTGTGTACGCGGCCTTACACGTACAGATATAATGGAAACACTGCAATTTTTTTATTTTTTTTTTGCCCTAAATGGATGTTTTTTGAATAGCACAATAGAAGAAAAGTATTTAAAGGGTGTTTCTTAGGCCGCGTACACATGGAGGGACATGTCCGCTGAAACTGTCCGACGGACCGTTTCCAGCGGACATGTCTCCTCCGGATTTTCATCCAACGGCGTGTACACACCATCAGATCAAAATCCCCGCTGGCAGACAGCGCGGTGATGTGGCGGTGACGTTGACGCCGCCACATCACCGCACCAGGAAGTAAAAAACTTCCACGCATGCGTCGCATCCATTCAACGCTTGTGCGAGCAGATATGTCCGCTGGTTAGTGTACTAACCAGCGGACATATCCGACGGACATGTCTCCGGCGGACAATTTTTAAAGCATGCTTTAAAATTTGTCCGCCGGTCAGACATGTCCGCTAGCCCATACACACAATCGGATTTGTCCGCTGAACTGGTCCGTCGGACCAGTTTCAACGGACACATTCGATCGTGTGTACGCGGCCTTACAGTAACATATGCAGTGCTGGTGTAATTTGATTTCTGAAGCAGGACTGACTCCTATCTATTTCTCTCCCTAAAACCAACACCAGAAACCTTTCCCTGAAGTATCTAAAGCAGAGTGACTTGCTGTGCTATGTAGATCGCTGAGTAATTTGATTTCTGAAGCAGGGCTGACTGACTCCTATCTAATTCTCTCCCTAAAAATAACAGCAGCAACCTTTCCCTAAAGTATCTAAAGCAGAGTGACTTGCTGTGCTACAGTATGTAGATCGCTGAGTAATTTGACTCTGAAGCAGGACTGACTGACTCCTATCTAATTTTCTCCCTAAAAACAACATCAGCAACCTTTCCCTAAAGTATCTAAAGCAGAGTGACTTGCTGTGCTATGTACAGTAGATCGCTAAGCAATTTGATTTCTAAAGCAGGACTGAGTCTGACACATATCTAATTCTCTCCCTCAGAGCAGCAGCAGCGCCAGCCTTTCCCTACCCTATCTAAAGCAGAGTGACGTGCTGTGCTATGTGCCTCTAGCTTACATAGAGGCAGGGTCACATGCTGCACTGGCCAATCACAGCCATGCCATTAGTAGGCATGGCTTCTAGGTCACACAAGTTAAACGAATGTTGATTGGCTGCCCTGCAGCGCGCCATTACATTGCCAAACACCGAACCCGAACCCGAACTTACAGTAAATTGTTCGGGTTTGGGTCCGGGTACCAAAAATCCAAAAGTTGGGTACGAACCCGAACTTTACAGTTCGGGTTCGCTCAACCCTAGCTACTACTTTTACTGTAGGATTTATATAGTGTATCATTATGCCCATATAATATAAATATGTAAAATGCAAATATAAACTCCTTACAGGTTCTAATAATCAAACACAGGAATAATGTGAACATTTTACCCTGCTGGTTTTTATTACAGATAATGGGCCAGATTCACATACAATTAGATTCGCGTAGAGTATCAGAAATACTCTACGCCGCCGTATTTTACCTGGCTCTACGTGGAATCCCGGTAGATTTTGTCCAGTAAACTACGGCGGCGTAGTGTATTTCTCCCGGTACAAGCCATCTACGCGAGTAGGGGGCGTGAAGCATTTAAAATAGGCGCGTTCCCACGGCGATCGAACTGCGCATGCTCCGTTCAGAAATTTCCCGCCGTGCATTGCGCGAAATCACGTCGTTAGGTCATTTTTTTTTGAGTAGCGTCGTTTACGGACATTCCCATTCCCGAACGAGTTACGTAAAAAAAAAATAATAATTAATTCGACGCGGGAACGACGGCCATACTTAACATGGGCTAGACCAGCAAATAGCAAAAAAATGACCTAAGCGATTGCGAAGGCCGCTCGTATCTTCGTGGATCGCCGTAAAAAGTCATTTGCATATCCCGACGCTGAAAACGACGCGGACTCCTCCCAGCGGCCGCAAAAAGTTTGCAGCGTAGATCCGAAGCTCGGATCGAAGCCCGAAGCCGCCGTATCATGGTTTGAGGATTCAAACTAGTGATACGGCGCGCGAAATTTGAAATTACTCCTGTCTAACACCAGTTAGACAGGCGTTTCGCAATGGAATGAGGGGCCATGGGGGGTGTTTTTCTTACTCTAAAGATGTATAAAACCTAAAATGTACATTTTGTTTTGGGGGTACGTGTTTCAATTTAAACCTGTTTGGGGGGTTTAGGCCGGATTGGCCTTGAGTAAAACTGCTTTAAAATCCCTGCTTTAAAGAGACTATATCAAGTTAAAATAAACAAATAATTCAGGTTTAGAGTGTGCACAGTTAGAGGGAGCATTACAAAGCTTGATGGTCAGGTGAGAATTTTGAGCTCATGTTTAAGATGTGCAATAGGTGACCGCGATATTGTGTCGATCTCGCTCCCTTTCTTGGCAAGATTGACCACCTACTAGCCCTGTCGCAGACCACCAGCGTTGAGATGGCTCGCCGCGATGGGGAGAAGCCGTCATAGAAGCAACGGGGATCCGACTTGGATTCCCACCAATTCTAGCCGCGGCGTTTGGTATGAATCATAAGGGGGAACTCCACGCCAAATTTTTTAATAAAAAAACAGCATGGGTTCCCCCCCAGGGGCATACCAGGCCCTTGGGTCTGGTATGGGTTTTAAGGAGAACCCCCTACACCAAAAAAACAGCGCGGGGGTCCCCCTACAATCCATACCAGTCCCGTAAAAAAGTGGGGACGAGCGAACCCCCCCTCCTGAGCCGTGCCAGGCTGCATGCCCTCAACATGGGGGGTGGGGTGCTCTGGGGCAGGGGGACACCCTACCGCCCCCCCACCCCAAAGCACCCTGTCCCCATGTTGATAAGGACAGGGCCTCTTCCGATAAGCCCCCCGCCTGCAGACCCCGACAACCAACGGCCAGGGTTGTCAGGGTCTGCAGGCGGGGGGCTTATCGGAATCTAGAAGCTACCTTTAATAAGGGGGCCCCCAGATACCGGCCCCCCACCCTATGTGAATGAATATGGGGTACATCGTACCCCTACCCATTCACCTGGAGGCAAAGTGTCAATAAAAATAAACACACAACACAGGGTTTTAAAATAATTTGTTAGTCAGCTCCGGGGGTCTTCTCCGCTCTCCGGGGGTTTTCTCCACTCTCCGGGGGGTCTTCTTCCATCTTCTCCGCTTTCCACTGTCGTCTCGGCGCTCCCCGGTTCTTCTCCCGCTTGCTCTCCAGTGCCTTCTTCGGGGCTGGCCGCCGCTATCTTCATTTTAGCTCAATTACTAGCGGCGGCGCAGCCCGCTCTTCTTTGCCATCTTCTGCTTTCTTCTCTTCTTCCTATGTTGACGTGACGCTGTCTCCCGCTGTAATGCCGGGTGCGTGGCTTGCAGCGATTTATATAGGCCTCTTATGATGTCACAGTCCCAATAATGCTCTGTGGGTCCCGGAGCATGATGGGACTGTAACATCACAAGAGGCCTATATAAATGGGTGCAAGCCACTCATCTGGCATTACAGCAGCATTAAAAAAATTGGTGTGGAGTTCCCCCTCATGATTCATACCAAACGCCGCGGCTAGAATTGGCGGGAATCCAAGTCGGATCCCAGTCGCTTCTATGACGCGCTCGCTTGAATGTGCTTTTTCTATTCCAGCAAGTGCGAGATGTCGGCACCATGTCGCCGAGGATCAGCGCGATGCCGTCGTGCTGGAAACACATTCTCGGCGACATGTATCGCAAATAAGAAGAAATAATGAATGGTTAGAGAATAGCAGAAACGTAATATTTGGTAAACATGTAGGAGGAAGGCACATAGACTGGGTTGATGGAAGCCCGGAAAGAAAGAAGTTGGGAGATGTGCAGGGAAGGGGTCCAAAGATCAGAGGAGGTCAGCAAACTAGTATTATGAAGAACAGATGAGAGAGCTGGGACATCAGATGGGAGTGGAACATATGAGATGAAGACTAACAGCAGGGGGCATTGTGGTGGAGTACATGAAGTGCAAGGAACATTGTGATGGAGTGAAATGCATTGTGATGAAAAAGTGTCAATGAGACTGGATTGTGGGCAGAATGAAGATATGGAACAAGAATGCAGTGAGTACTGTACGGCCAGATCAGAGACAGAAAATAGGAAAAAGAGAACAGGTGCATAAAAGTGGAGGTGAAAAAAATTACAACAGATGGGCATGCAATACTGGAACAACTACCAGCCTCAGAATGAGGTCAGAATGGCAATTTTCATAATTCTTTCAAGATTCTTTTAACTCAAATTACAGCAAACATTTATTTATTTATTTTTGGATAGAGGAGTTGCCAAGAGTGAGGGTTTCATTGAGGATTGCATTAAGTTCTTTGTTCCTATTTGAGAATATTACTCTGACCTGCTGTCCCAGTGACAGTGGCCACCACTGGGACTCTGAACTTTCTTTTGTTTCATTATTTTTATTAAAGAAAAGGAAAGAACAGTAACACGTATTACAGCATAAAATACGGTATACAATATACAATAAACAATATCACAATAAGTAAATAGGATAGTAACCAGTAGAAAACCAGTTATGGTATAAGTGCAACACATGTTACAGGTAACAATAGTACACAAGAAATATTAAGATTATGAGCATACAGAAAGACAGGAAAGTAAAAACAAATTAGCCAAAACAAAGAGCAAATATCAGGTCTAACTCGGAAAGTATTGAGGGTACATACTGTAGACTGTAATCGGTCAGATAAGGGGCTGGTCAAACATAGAAACAACACATGTAACAATTACCGATCCTTGACCCAGAGAGTCCATAAATGCCACTGATGGTCAAAAAGGCGTTTAGAACCATGTTTATACGCCAATAAGTTTTCAAATGCAAAATTCTGTTTCACCATATCAATCAGCTCCGACACATTAGGAAAAAAGTCGGACTTCCATTTTCTAGCAATTAACACTCTAGCAGCTAGTAAGATGTGAGTAAAAAAAAAACGTCAATCTGGGGGTAATAGATCTATACCTAGATTGAGAATTGCCAGAGCTGGAGTGGGTGGAGTGAGGATCCGAGTAATTTCAGAGATTGTACAGAATACTTTTTTCCTGAAACTGGTAAGGTTTCTACATGCACAGAAAACGTGCATGATCTGACCCACCCCCCCACAGCCTCTCCAACATAGTGGGGAATATGAATTTAAAAATTTAGAGAGTCTGTACGGGGTAAGGTACCATCTCAAAGCAATTTTATGGGCTAGTTCCCAAAGATTTGGGCATTTGGAGGCCTGGTAAGTGGACTTGAAAGCCGATTGCCATTGGAAAGCGGTAAAAGATTTACGAAGGTCTGTTTCCCATCTCTGAAGTGGATTTCTGAAAAGCAACTTTACTCTGCAGCAAGTTAAAGAATAGAGAAGTACCCTTGGCAGAGGGGGATGTGTCCACAAAGAAACGCCAACCTTGTTTGCATAAAATTATTTTAGGGGAGGTAAGAGATTTTGAAAGGTGGGAGAGTTGGAGTTATAAATAATGGTCTGTAACAGACACGTGGAATTCGTCTTGAATCTGAGCAAAGGACTAGAGAGTGTCATCCTTTAATAGCTGTTGAAGAGTCAAGATACCAATCCCCTCCCATTAGGAACTAATAGCTCCACTACACTAATTGGGATAGGCACAGATATCTCCTGTTCTGGAGAGGGTTTAGTGGAGCAGAGTACTCTCCACGCCTCCAAAAAAGCCTGAGTGGGAGGAGGTAGGTGTTTTAACGTCCTCGGCTTCCAAACATCAGCTAGTAGTAAGTTTCGAAGTGAGGAAGTAGAACTACAGTGCTGTTCAACATCTATCCATAATTTATCTGATGTAATCAAAAACCAACTTCTGAGCTGGGCCAAGTGAGTGGCTACCCAGTAGTCATGCAAGTCAACCATTCCCATGCCTCCAGCGTATCTATATTTTATAAGCTGGGCATGTGAACATCTAGGTTTCATTTTTTGCCAATTTTTTTTTTTTTAAATCTTATTAAGCGCTAAGAGATGTGTTTTTTTAAGAGGCATAGGGAGCGGTCTAAAAAGGTACAGAATTTGGGGCAACATGAACATTTTTAAGGTGGCAAGACGGCCCGTCCAAGAGAGTTCACATTTAGACATTTTCTTTGCATCGTTCGTTAGTTTATCAATAAGAGAAGAATAATTAACCACTTCCGGTCCTCGCTATTGACATAATACGTCAGCAGCGCGGACCTGAGGCGCCGGGGTCACGTCTTTGGACGTGATTTGCTTGTAATTCCCCGCGCACGCCACAAGGGTGGGCGCGCAGGCGGGGTAAGAAAAACAGTCCCGACGCATCACCGAGGATTCGATGCGTTGTACCCGGCGGCCGCGATGTCCGTCAGGTACACGCGATCGTCGTGTGATAGTGCAGGGACGTGGAGCTCTGTGTGTAAACACAGAGCTCCATGTCCTGTCAGGGAGAGGTGACAGATGCTGTTTCCCTTGTACATAGGGAGACAGCATCGATCACCTCCCCCAGTCCCCCCCCTCCCCCCACACAGTTAGAACACACCCAGGCAATACATTTAACCCTTCCTCATAACCCCCCTAGTGTTTAACCCCTTTAATGCCAGTCACATTTATACAGTAATTGGTGCATATTTATAGCACTGGTCGCTGTATAAATGTGAATGGCGCCCAAAATTGTGTCACAAAAGGTGTCCGTTGTGTCCGCCGCCATAGCGCATAGTAATCAAAAT
>JAJQKJ010002133.1:0-30000 GCA_029574335.1 Rana kukunoris
TTTCCGATTATCTGGCAACACACCCTGCTCACAATTCTGCTCTGTTCGTCAGTGGCCAGGCCAGCAGACTCGGATAATCCGGAAACCCATGCTTTTAAATACATGATCTACTGACTTGAAGTACCATACAGTTCACTGTAAGTACTTCAGTATTAATCTATATAACAACAACATCATCAACATTATTAGGATTATCCTGATCATTTCCCATACATTTTTTAGAGCTGTGAATCCTGGAATACCCCTGAAGAAAGGGACTATGTCTCCCTGAAACGTCGGGAACCACACAGGGCATCACATCACACAGCAATATATGTTGAACTATATTTCATTATTTTGTATTTTTTGTATTTGTTATAGATCATGTAATCAACTTTTATCTGATACTTCTTCAATAAATTATATTGTAATACTATGTTTTCTCTAACTACATTTGACACACCACAGTGCCTTTAAAGTCCGACTAGGGGGCTTTGCCTTCTTTCTAATAGGTAGTTAGGTACGATACAGTTTTAAAACACAAAATCATAAATTATAATATAATAAATAACTATATAATAATTATAATAATAATAATATAATAATGTAATCAAATCAATGTAATCAAAATCAAAAAAACAAAAAATTTGCTCAGTTGCAGCAGAACTTTCAGTGTTTGATGACGAATTTCCCCACAAATCGCTATTGCTTAACTACTTACCGACCACCCACCGCCGTTATACGTCATGACCTTTTAAAGATGGATATCTCGGTAACGGCAGCAGCAGCTGCTGCCACAACCGAGATATCCATCTCTTTCTGTGGCGCGGTCGGTCTCAAACGATAATGGCGGTCTCCGCGGCGGATTAGCCGCGAAATCGCCGTTATCGGTGGCGGGCGAGGACCCCCCTCCCGCCGCTGCGTTCCCGCGTCCTCCACCGGAGCCGTCGGTAGTGGCGGAGGCGTTTGGGTCCTCTCCCGTGCTCAGTGGGATGCGAGTGAGGGAAAAATTTCCCTCATCCATCCCCGTACCTCTGCTGGGGGAAGTGACATCAAAACGTCAGTCCCGCCCAGCGTCTTAAAGAGACATTTTTTTTAATGTTATTTATAAATGACATTTTACATTTCAAAAAAACATTTTATTTTTTTTGCATTTTAAGCCTAAATATGAGATCTGAGGTATTTTTGACCCCAGATCTCATATTTAAGAGGACCTGTCATGCTTTTTCTCTATTTACAAGGGATTTTACATTCCTTGTAATAGGAATAAAAGTGATATTTTTTTTTATTTTAGTGTTAAAAATTGTAAAATAAATAAAAATAAATACGAAAACAAAAAAAAAAAATGTTTTAAATCGCCCCGTCCCTACGAGCTCGCGCGCAGAAGAGCAACGCATACGCGAGTAGCGCCTGCATATGAAAACGGTGTTCAAACCACACAAGTGAGGTATTGCCACGATCGTTAGAGCGAGAGCAATAATTCTAGCCCTAGACCTCCTCTGTAATCCAAAAATGCAACCTGTAGAATTTTTTAAACGTCGCCTATCGAGGCCATGCCAATCAAGCGGGCGGCAATTTTTAAGCGTGACATGTTGGGTATCATTTTATTTGGCGTAACATTATCTTTCATAATATGTCAAAAAATTGGGCCAAATGTATTGTTGTCTTATTTTTTAATTTAAAAAAGTGATTTTTTTCCAATAAAAGTGCGCTTGTAAGACCGCTGCGCAAATACGGTGTGCAAAAAGTATTGCAATGACTGCCATTTTATTCTCTAGGGTGTTAGGAAAAAAAAATTAGGGCTGTTACTGATCAAAATTTTTGTGTTCGATTAATCGTTTTTTATTTTAATCGATTAATCGACTAATTTCGATTAATTATAACGCACATACAGATCCAACAACTTTTAGCTGATCTCCTTGCAGGCTGATTCCCAGTGCAGCTGCCAACAGCAGGATACAAAAAAACACACAAAAGCAGTGCTCAATGGGAATAGCTTAAAACTTTTATAATCTTCAAGTAGGTAAACACAATAATATTGCACTGGAGATAAAATCGTGTAGCTTACATAAACTTTAAAAATGGTGCGAGTAATAAACCAAATGGTACCAAAAGCAGTCATAAAAATATGTAGCCAAGTATGATACTGGTATAAAAATGTGTAAAACGATACCACTGCTGAATCCAGATGAGGAGAGGTTACCATCAGTCCGTCGGCATGTATCTGTCCCATGAAGGGAACTATCACAACTCCAAGTGGATGGTTGTAAAAATCCCAGGTTAATAAAAGGAAGTGATAGAGGGAAATGTAACAGCTACTATGTGGCAGATAGTAAGGTCCGCCACCATGCAGATAGAAGGGCACAGCTAAGGAGCCCTTCAGATGGACACCGGCAAGCCCCCCGCCGGTGTCCGTGACGTTACTGGATCTCCGACGGAAGCCCCAGAAGCCGGCGGAGAGGCGAGTACCAATCAAAATAATTTTAATCGATCAAAAATATTTTGATCGATCAAAAAAATTAAAGATTAATCGATTAAAAGTTAATTTGCACAGCCCTAAAAAAAATATATAATACCTGGGGGTTTTAAGTAATTTTATAGCAAAAAAAAAATGTTTTAGTCTCATAAACACCAGTCTGAAAAACAGGCTCGGGCTAAAGTGGTTAATTCTGCAAGTGATTCTAATTTATTATCGCTGTTTTCTAGCTGGTCTAAAAGCACTTTTGACGCTATGGACAATCTCTCCAGTTTCCAGGCAGAAAGAACAGTATTTATAATAAAAAACTGGATGCAGGGCACTGGACAAACCACTAAGGACAAAGGGATGTAAAACTATTTGAATACAGTACTGTAATCTGTAGGATGTGTTTTTTTCACTTTTTGAATTTGGGCGCCGAGCTCCGTCCAAGTGCGTCGCTATGCTTGCAGGGAATGGAGCTAGGCACTGTGAATCGAACAGAGGACAAAGGGCTCGCAGATCACAGCGGGGAGACATTGCAGATCCAGGGGACAAGATAAGCAACCTGTACATGGATCCTGCAATGCGATCCCGAATGTGGCTCGGGGTTACTGCTTTTGGTACTGAAAATTCACCCCGAGCCACACTCAGGAATACCGCTAAGAAGGTTAAGAGACAAAGTTGTTGGTACAGGTCATTTTAAGAGATAACCTGTGGACACTGTTTACTTTAAGGAATGAGGTTGTTATCAAGGATCACTTTTAGACCCCTTTCACACTGGAGGCATTTTTTCAGGCGCTAAATGGCTAAAAATAGTGGTGTGAAAAATGGCTCCCCTGCAGCCCCAGTGTGAAAGCCAGAGTGCTTTCACACTGTGCGATGCGCTTGCAGGACGTTACAAAAAGTCCTGCAAGCAGCATCTTTTTGAGCGGTTTAGGAGCAGTGTATACACCGCTTCTTCCACAGCCCCTGCCCAATTAAAAACAATGGGCACCACTGCGCGCAAGCACCCTCAGCAGCATCGGGTGCATTTAACCCTTTCTTCAGCCACTAGCACCTCTAAAACGATGGTAAAGTGTCTTTACCATTAACGCGGCTTTGCTGTTAGTGTGACAGGGCTCTAAGGCCCCGTACACACGAGCAGACAGAGATTTGTTCAAATCGGGTCGGACAGACCGACTTGAAAAAATCTGTCTGCTGGGATGTATTGGTTTGATTGTGTACACACGATCAAACCAAAATCCCCGCCGGCAGATGGCGCGCTGACGTGGCGGTGACGTTGACGACGCCACGTCACCGCACCAGGAAGTGAATTACTTACTTCGCGCATGCGTCAAATCCATTCGACTCATGTGCGAGAGAGATATGTCTGCTGGTTAGCGTACTAACCAGCAGACATATACGGTCCGACGGGTTCCCAGCCGACAGATTTCAAAGCATGCTTTGAAATCTTTCGGGTGGCCAAATCCGTTGGCTCGCCCGTACACACGATCGAATCTGTCTGCTGGGACGGGTCGGGCGGGCCGACCGTTTCCAGCAGATAGATTTGATCGTGTGTACGCGGCCTAAGAGATGAGGTTGGGCTTAAACAGCAAGAGCCCCTTTTTTTAATGACCTGGGCCAACATGGATGGGGCCACATGGAAAAGATTTTTTTTAGCAGGGAGCGAGGGGTTAACTAATTTCAGCAACCTGAGGATTGTGGTCACATTGGCAGCTAAGGAATGACAGTATGCAGCTATAAAGTGTGCTGAAGTACTTGTCTGTGATAAAATGCCAATGCTGAAGAATGTTTCTAACTTTGGAAAACATGGCTGGCAACGAATTAGCTGTAACTGGTAGCACCAATGCGCAGGTCAGTGACCTTCTCACCCAGTCCTTATGCGCAAATCCAGAAAGAGACAGGTGTCCTCCAATGGGGATAGGGTTGCCATCTGTCCGGGATTCACCCGGACAGTCTGGGTTTTAAATCATGTGTCTAGGTTTCAGGTGGACTGAAACCCGGACACATTATTCAGACTGGGCTGTGGCTCCCCAAGTAACCAAGACACACACAAATCTGTTGCCATCTGGGAGCTGCGGGCAGCTGTCTGGAAGGAGGTTCGGCATCAATGGGGGGGAGGGGGCAGGGTGATGTCAGCAAAACCAATTCGGCCACACCCACATTTTGCTTCGGCACGCTATGCGCACCACATTACTACTATCCTTGGGAACACAAAGTGTTCGGGTTTGGCTTGAAGAAAAGGTGGCAACCCTAAATGGGGAGCCCCCTTTAATTGACAATGCAGCAATGGCGGTTGTGGCTGCAACTCAGCACTCCTGCAGCAGGCAGGTCTCCTCGAAGCAGCTCCTTACACATGCTGTTTGGCTTGACAGTCACTTCCTCAGCCTTCTCTGTGCTCTCCAACTCAACCCAGGCCGGTCCAGCACTGCATGGTTCAACACACTCATACACTCCTTTCTCTGGCAAAGTCTCTCTCGACTCCACTGTAACTTCCCGGCTGTTTTCTTTTACATGCTTCTGCTCTTGGGGGTGGCTTATGGGTTCTGAAGTTTAATTTCAGCTAAACTGTGAAGAAAGTTCTGCTTTCATACTACAATTTCTAGAAGTCCTTGGATACCTGTATTAAGCACTTCAATACATTGCCCAAGCCAATTTTAAAGTAAAATTTAAAGTCATGCTACACTGTGCCCAAACAAAGATTTTATCATTTTGCAAATAGAGCTTTCTTTTGGGGATATTTGATCACCTCTGGTGTTTTTTTTTTTTTTGCAATTTTTTTTTTTTAAAAGACAGATAAATTTGAAAAAAAAGGTTTATCATGGTTTTTGTTATAAAATGTTGTAAATAAGTAAGTTTTCACCTTCACTGATGAGGCTGCACTGATGGGCACTGATAAGGGGGCACTTATGGGCACTGATGAGGTGGCACTGATATGCGGCACTGGGCACTGATAGGTGGCACTGATGGGTACTTATAGGTGGCACTGATATGCACTGATATGCAGCACTGATTGGCACTCAGGCAGCACAAATGGGCACTCATAGGTGGCACTGATGGGCACTGATCAGCGACACTGATGGACACTTAAAGGCTTCACTGATGGGTACTTATGGCCAGTGATAGGTGGCACTGATGGACACTGATGGGTGGCACTGATGGATACAGATTGATGACACTGATGCGCATCATTGATATGAAGGCACTGGCAGGTATTGCAGATGGGCACTGATTGGCATCATATGTGGGTACTGGTTGGCATTCCTGGTGGCCATGCATTCTCTGATCATGCACCAATTACACTTCAATTGAAAATAGGAGGAGCTGTGGTGGCTCAACGTGATTGGCACTGCACTGCGCTGACAAGCCGTTCACCTCTGCAGCCAAGGGTTCGGAACCCGGTCTCGGCTACATGTGAATTGAGTTTGGTGGTCTCAGCCCGACTCCCGGTGGGTGTGCTATGCAAGGTACGCCTGTGCTTAGTACGCCCACCCCCCCCCCCCACAAAAACCACCACACTTACACACACACAAAATTGGTTTAACACACACGCACTTTGGCCATGCGGTCTCCTAAAATAAATAGAGGCGAAGGACCTACGGGGCTGGCTGGGTGGGCTAGGCCCCCTCATAGGGGGAGTCCCTCTGCCCCATTGGGCCCCGTTGGGCCCCAGTTGGGCTCCCAAGAGGAGCAGGTAGGGCGGAGTGAGTGGGAGGCCCCCCCTCACACCCGCCATTGCCACCAGGGGCATGGAGAAGGATGGCGATTGTCTCCGGGGGGAGGGTCTGCCTACTCCCAACTCCTGCAGTCCGGCTTTTCTCTCTCGAGTTCACGCACAAAAATACACTTTAAAAAAAAAAAAGAAGAAGAAAATAGGAGAGACAGAAAATAGGAAAAGTAATTGGAGGTTAAACAAAGAACTTCTACTTCTAGATAAAGAGATAGAAAAGAGAGTAAAGAAAGAACTAGAACAGTTCTTTATGGAGAATAGTACAGAAGGAATGTCTGAGGCGATAATATGGGAAACTCTCAGGCCGCGTACCACACGGCAGGGAATCTCGACGGGCAGAACACATCGTTCCGCCCGTCGAGGTTCCCTGCCGGCCGTCGAAATCGGCGACCCGCCCGTCGGGAATGGCAACCAGCCATTCTTCCGGGCGGGCCGTCGAGGAAATAGAGAGCGTGCTCTCTATTTCTGCTCGACGGGCTTCCCGACGGGAAGCTCGCCGAGACCGTACACACGGCCGAGGTCCTCGCTGGAATGTGCATTCCAGCGAGGTTCTCGCTGGTTTTCAGCGAGAACCTCGGCAGTGTGTACGCCGCCTTAGGGGTATCCTGATCTAGCTAAAAAAAAAGAAAAGAAATAAAGAGAAAAAAAAAAGTTTAACTAAAGAAATTTTCGAACTAGAACAACTACAGAGAGAGAACTAGAGAGAGAGAGCTCTTATTGAATCTTAGTATTAAAAGAGAGGAAATGAGAGAGGTAATCGAACAGGAATCCTGAATTGCTCTGAGCCTGGTTAAGAAAGAAGAGGTAAAACAAAAAGAGGAGAAAATAAAAATATATCTGAAAGAGTTGGAATTAAATAAAATTCCAGAAGGTAAACTTAATAATCTCGAAACACCCATAACAGAAGAAGAAATATTTTAAATTATTCAAGAACTGCCAAATGGGAAAAGCCCCAGCCCAGATGGTCTGACTATACTGTATTATAAAAAATTCTCAGATATATTAATTCCGAAATTATGTTCCTATTTCAATAGGATTGGAGAGAAGTGGGGGATGAGGAATGAGGCCCTAGAAGCTTTAATAACTATAATCCCTAAAGAGGGCAAGGATAACTGCTTATGCTCTAGTTATAGACCAATCTCTCTCCTTAATACTGATTTTAAGTTATTTTCAAAAATTCTTGTCAACAGGATGAAAAAAATTATGAAGGACATGGTCCATACGGACCAAGTAGGATTTATTACAGGAAGGGAAGGAAGGGATAATGGAATTAGATCCCTCCTGGTCATAGAGGAAATTAGAAAAAGTGGAGCCCCAGGTCTACTCCTGTTAATCAATGCTGAAAATCTTTTGACAGGGTAGACTGGGACTTAATGCAGGATACACTAGAGGCGATAGAATTGGGACCCAGAATGAGAGGCTGGATTAAATCACTATATAATAGACCTACAGCAAGAATTAAAATTAATTTGGACCATCTCAGAACCCTTTGAAATGAAAAATGGCACCCGACAGGGGTGCCCCTTGTCACCATTGTTGTTCACTCTCGCACTAGAACCCCTGCTGAGGGGAATGAGGTGAAACGTGGATATTAAAGGGATAACAATTGGAAGGGAAGAGCATAAACTTGCCGCCTATGCGGACAATATTTTGTTCTTTGTAACAAACCCCAGGATAACCTTGCCTAATTTAATGAAGATGATTAAAGAGTTTGGCAGTATGTCCAACTTTAAGGTAAATCCAGCCAAATCGGAAATACTGAGTATAAATATTCCTAAGATAGAAAGGTGCGCTCTGCAAGAGGATTTCCCATTTGGCTGGAAAAAGAACTAAAATATCTAGGAATTTGGCTGAAATGACTGTTTACAGGGTATAGAGACATAAAAGTTAACTGATTCCTTTTAAAAATGATTAAAAATAGATAAAAATCAATCATATAATCAACCTACAGTTCTAGTTTCGTTTTTGCTGTTATTTCCTGTCTCTCCGATGTACAGAGCCAGAAAGCCAATAGAGGGCAGTGATGGTTTGTTTAAAACCCCTCAGCACCAACCCAGGTTCAGTTTACACACAGGAATCACACCTCCTTGATTAGTGACCACAGTGAGAAAGCCCCAGCACTGTAGTTTTAAGGAAACAGACAACCAGGATGTGTGGAGATCAGAGCAGAATTACATACAGCAACATCAAAGCAAAAACGAACAATGAGGACATGAAAACAGCACTGCAGTAAGGTAAATGAAGCTATTTAGCTAAAAAAAAAAAAAAACGTTTAATAGAATAGCACCAGGGCAACTATTGGAAGAATAAACATTTTTAAAATGGTAATATTACCTAAAATAGTTTATAAAATGCAGATGCTCCCAATTCCAATACCACAAGCATATTTAAAAAAATTACAGTCAATGTTCCTAAAATGTATTTGGAGAGGGAAAAAAACACGTATTAAATTAACACTACTGACTAAAGATGAGGCACAAGGGGGGCTAGGGGCACCCAATGTAAGAATTTATTATCACACGATTGTAATATCAAGAATAATTGATTGGGTTAAAAACAACACAGAAAAAAAAGGTGGGTAAATATAGAGATTAAAATGAGTAAAACAGCACTAGGGAAATTAATGTGGATTCCGGCACAGTATAGAGAAATCAGTTCAGATGCTCACTACATGACGAGGCACGCATTAAAAATATGGGATCAGATACATAAGAAGGAAAATTGGGATTACAACTCACCCTTTATACCTTTGACTGATACAAAATTCTTTCTTCCAGGGGAAAAACCAGAGAAATGGTGATGTGCAGAAAGTGAGTGAGTGAGCAGGGGAACGTGCTAGGGGAAGGAAAGTGGGGATAGTGACAGAGAAAGTTGAGTGGGTGAACGGAAGGGCATGCTGGGGAAAAGGGGGAAGAAAAAAGGGAAAAAAGAAGATCTTCCCTGGGAAAGTGTGACAAGTAAAGTGCCATGGAAAGTGCAAGGAAAAATGAAGGGTGTGTGGAAAAAGTGACGATGTGGAGGGCATGGGATACATGCAGGCAAAAAACACAGGGGTGGCAGGAATGAAGGTGAGTGGGATAACAGGGGTGTGCAGCACTCCATGTTCATGGGTTTCAGGCCTTTTTCTTTGCCGACATACGTAGAGAGACATGAAGATTCGACATTGAGAAACATGAAGAATCAATTTTTTTTTTTTTTTATAAGATTCTGTTGAATCTTTTTTTTTTTTTTCTTAGAACATTCGACAGACACCATAAGCCTTCAATGACAGATTCAACCTTAATTTGGATTTTTGGAAAAATGCATTTTTTTTACGAAAAACAAAATAAATTAAAACGAATTTCGGGAGTAACTAAATAAATGTATTACGAAACAAAATATTTCAGTGTGCACATGTCTAAAAATTAGAGAATACTGGGGGGAGATAAGACAGAAAATCAGAGAAATAACAAACGATGAACTCCCAGACGACCCATGTGTTACATGGGTCTCGAATGCCTACTAAACACTATCTGAAGATACTACTTCCACAGCTCTTGAACGCAGCAAAGAACCAAATATCCCGTAACTGGCAAGAACTGGAGAGCCCCCAATTGAAAGAGTGGTGCAATAAAGTAGATGAGATTTAGGGGAGGAGAAAAACAGGAGGAGTTCGAAGAGAAGTGGAAGGAATACAGGTAGATAGGGCTATGCAGAAGTGATGGGTGCTTAACATAACTTAATTCATTATTCAACGGTAGGAGGTAGCGCTCTGGAGGGATAATATAATATAGGGTATTTTATCCCGTTTTTGATCCGTTTCTCTTTGATGGGGTACAGGAAAGGACACTATAAAAAAAGAGGGGGTAGGCAGGTTAGAAAGAGTGGAGTACATACTAAAGAGGGAAGTTGGGAAGCCGGTGATATAAAGGTAGGGAGAGGTCAGGAGGGGGGGGGGGGGGGGGGAATTATGGGATACTTGTTATTGAGACATATTTGTATTAGCAATCTTTTCCGATATATTCGGTATTAGGTATCCAAGAGATGTGCAAATGGAAAATTATAATTATTAAAAATGACACTTTTTGGGGACCAGTGACATTTTTATTACATTGATCAGTGCTATAAAGATGCACTGATCAATGTATAAATGACAATGGCAGGGAAAGGGTAAACACTAGGGTTCCCTGGGTGTGTTCTAACTGTAGGGGGGGGGTTAGCTACTAGGGATGAGCCGAATACCCTCCTCCGGTTCGTTCGCAGCAGAACATGCGAACAGGCAAAAAATGTGTTTGAATGCGCGAACACCGTTAAAGTCTATGGACACGAACGTGAAAAATCAAAAGTGCTAATTTTAACGGTTAACGTGCAAGTTATTGTCATAAAGTGTTTTGGGACCCGGGTCCTGCCCCAGGGGACATGTATCATTGCAAAAAAAAGTTTTAAAAACTTCAGTTTTTTTTTGGGAGTAGTGATTTTAATAATGCTTAAAGTGAAACAATAAAAGTGAAATATTCCTTTAAATTTCGTACCGGGGGGGGGGGCTATAGTATGCCTGTAAAGTGGTACATAATATCCACACCAGACCCTTGAGGAACCCTGCGACAATTTTTTTTTTTTAAATGGCATAGGGGTCCCCCTCAAAATCCATACCAGACCCTTTAGGTCTGGTATGGATTTTAAGGGAAACCCCGCACCAAAATTTAAAAAAAAGACGCGGGGGTACCCCAAAAATCCATACCAGACCCTTATCCGAGCATCCAACCTGGCAGACCACAGGAAAAGAGGGGGGACAAGAGAACACCCCCCCTCCTGAACCGTACCAGACCACATGACGTGCGCGGGTGACCCCGTCCCCCTCTAATGCAAAGGGGAAAGGGGATCCCTGGGGCGGGATCACCCGCACATGTCACTGGGTAACCTCGTAGCCTTTCACTGTTGCGTTAGAGGGGGTTGGGTCACCTGCGTATCTGACGGGTGGCCTCGCCCTTAGCTATTTAAGAAACAAAGAAACAAAATATATGTCTTTTTTTTCACACAATTAGAGCTTTCTTTTGGTGGTATTTGATCACCTCTGCGTTTTTTTTTTTTTTTTTGCGCTATAAACAAAAAAAGAGCGCCATTTAAAAAAAAAAAAAGCATTTTTTTTTTTACTTTTTTCTAAAATAAATATCCGACATTAAAATATATATAAAAAAACAAATGTTTTCCCCAGTTTAGGCCGATATGTATTCTTCTACATATTTTTGATATAAAAAATCGCAATAAGCTAATATTTATTGGTTTGCGCAAAAGTTATATTGTCTACAAATGAGGGGATAGTTTTATGGCTTTTTTTTTATTATTTTTTTTTTTACTAGTAACGGTGGTGATCTGCGATTTTTATCATGACTGCGATATTGCGGTGGACACATTGGAAACTTTTGACACTATTTTGGGACCATTGTCATTTATACAGCGATCAGTGCTATAAAAATGCACTGATTACTGTGTAAATGCTACTGGCAGGAAAGGGGGTCAACCACTAGGGGGTGAGGAAGGGGTTAAGTGTGTCCTAGGGAGTGATTCTAACTGTGAGGGGGCTGCGCTACAAGTGACATTACAGTGATCACTGCTCCCGATCACAGGGAGCAGTAGATCACTGTCCTGTCACTAGGCAGACCAGGGAAATGCCTTATTTACATCATCTCCCCGTTCTGGCCGCTCAGTGACACGATCGCGGGACACCGGCAGACATAAAGTCCGTGGGCCCCGCAGGAACGGTCACGGAGCTCGCGGCAGGCATGTTTGCGCCTGCTAGGCGGCAGATTCAAAACAACGTACAGGTACGTTGCTTTGCCTGCCCGTGCTATTCTGCCGCCGACGTACATGCATGCGAGGCCGTCGGCAAGTGGTTAAGTGGGCTAATGGGTCATTATTCATGGTTAACTCTAAACTGATAACCGGTAGGGGCTGTAAAACCTTTGGAAAATTTTGGGTCCCACCGTTCAATGTAATTTCATGGGCGTGTGCAGTTTTAAGGTTTAATATGTTTGGTATCTATCTACTCAGCATACCTTTTAAATTTTAGCAAAAATTGGTTAACATATTGCATTTGTGTGGACTAAAGTTACCTTTAGTGCATTTTTTACTGAAATATTGCATTTGATAAACCATGGGGCTAAGACACCACATACAAATTTAAAACTACCAGCCATTTTATTCACTGGGGGCTCTGGTTTCATAAGAATAATAATATTTTTGGGGTTTTTAACTAATCTTCAGGTGTAAAATTATTTAATTTTTTCATACATGTGCTCAAAAAATGCAAAAATGGCTCTGGCAGCAAACAGGTTGAGAGGCAACACAGCAGATACTAGATAAAGATGAAATCCAGGCACTGCATACCAAAATACCCATATTTTAGAATGGGGAAATAACATTTTGTCTGCAACACTGCAATTCTGAAATATCAGTTTTAAATGGAGCTGCCCTTTTGTATCATGTGACCTCCTATCAGATCTAATTAATTGTCTTTCTCTGCCAGAGAATGTACTGTAATAAAGGATAGTTACAGACTGGTTGCTATTGGTTACTGTGGTTTACACATTATCATCGCTGTTTGAACTACTTCAGTGAGTTGTTATTTAAGTTCTGAAAGCAGAAAGGATTGCGCCTGTGTAGAAGTGAACTAGTAAAAGGCAACCAACAAATTAATATCTGGGCTGCAGCTTCCCCCCAGAGGATGGCTTCTGAAATACAAGAAACTTAATGGAGAGCAGTAATGGAAAGCTACAGAGATTTGCATATAAAATATTGAACCGGAGAACATTACCAAGAAAGGCTGAGATCTCAGATGCCTCGTGAATTAGTAATGCAGGCTAACACAAGTGTTTGCTTGCCATAAAATCCTTCTGTGCAGAAGAGAGCTGTTCTTCTTCCAAAGAGCGAGACGATCGGTTCACACAGTCTGTCCCGCTCTCTTCTTACTTTCCCTGGCAGCATAATTACCTTCTCTATTTCTTGCGGGTTGTCACAAGAAATTTGTTTCCTCGTTTGTCTCTTTAAATAAACCCAACACAAACCCGGCCAGTTTAAAATGATCATGTGATGACAAATATCTATCAGGGAAAATTGCCATCAGTGAAAACAATCCATATGTAGCACGACCCCTTGAGGACTGCTTAGGTTTACCTGCTCATCTGCACCACCATGACCCTGTGAACTTTCCAACCCACCTGATACTCTGGGTTGAGACATCTTTGCACCACCTTAAAGCGGTTGTAAACCGCATATACATTTTTTTTTTTTTTTTAGAACCTGCAAGGCAAAAGACATAATGAGCTTATATGCACCGCATAATAGCTCATTATGAAATACTTACCTCTGAACGAGGAAAGTAGAACTTACCTGGTCCACGCCGAGCGAGATGTCATCTTGACTCAGCGTGTCTTCCGGGTATCGGCTTACCTGTAGTAAAAGTGAAAAAGTGGAGTTTACAACCACTTTAAAATAATAAGTCAAACAACTCAATGAGTATATCATCTATCAACATTAACTGAAATAATCCAAAGAAGATCTTGTTGCACAGAGGCAATAGATCAACTGAGCCTTGGATAACAATCTTAGTTTAGCGGAAGAATTTGGCAATAAGACAATTTGGCAATACAGTATATCATATACACCACAAGTGTCAAACACAAGGCCCACGGACCAAATCCGGCCCTCCAGGCCATTTCATGTAGGAGAGCGCCAGCCCTCATCTGGTCCTATTCCAGACCCTTACTTTCTGCTTTCAAGCAATGCATCCAGCTTCTTCCCAGCAGCAGCATAAGGAAAGGAGGGTGCATTGTGATGAAAGGGAGAGTGGGGGACTCAACTTCTGATGGTGGGGTGGCTCTTGACATCTAATCTAAAGGGGAGGGGATGCGCTGGACATCTAATTTTACAGCTGCAACCGGCCCTTTTGAGGGAAATCGTAATGCTTATGTGGCCCACGATGACATTGAGTTTAACACCCCAGATATACACTTATGTAGAATAGATTACCACTTGAACATGACCTGAAAGGATAAGCAATAAGTTAACATTAATCCTGGAAAGACTTCTAAGGGTGGAACCCAGACCGACCTATTTAACCTTTAATCCTAATGAGAGATCAATCAAACAAGAATGTATGAGGGCCCTTTAAGTAGTATTGACAGCAATGACCCAGTTGCAGGCCTGATAGTCTTTGCCAGCAGTCAGAGCCTCAATAACTGTATCCAATAAGGTGCAATAATATGGTAATGATATTCCTTGAAATGGTTGATGCTATAGGTGTATGTACAGTGTTCAAACTGAAGTGCAGTAAAGTTTTTCCCCAGGGTAAAGTTGTCTATACACAGTGTCCCAATAGAGCAACAAAGGAAGGTTTGCAAAGGTGGGCTATTGCCCTCTCACCAACGACCAGGCCGATACAATGCCTTCTGGGCAAGGCGTCCTTGCAACGGATCACTTGCGACAATCACCTGATACAAAGCATGAAGCGCGAGTTGTCGGACTGCCGAGGTTATGCTGGATAGATGTCTGGTGAACAGCAAGCAGTGCCAAGCACGTCTCGGCCTGGTTGAGCTGTTGTACACCATGTGGTGGGTCTCCACCCCACTCCCCTGTACGGAGAGGTCCGTCACACACAAGGCCGAGGAGGAAGAGAGCGTGGGCGGGTCTCTGGTCTCTTTTATAGCTCCTCACAGAAATCTCCCAGATGGTAGCAAAGATCCCTGGGATATGTGCATGCGAGGCTATTGCCATTCTGAGGAACTACCGGGGGCAATGATTTGAGTCTGCGGCCCAGTACAGAGCTTATTAGGGACATCAAGTTTGACTTCCTTCGGCTGCGGACGGCTTTCCTGGGATGCTCATCCTCTGGTCGGATATAGTGGCCCGTGCCTCCTGGCGGATGGCCAGATCGGTGGAAAAGCTGAATAAAGCAAGGGTCAAGGTTAACAAAGAAGTGGGGAAGTTTGTGGTACGGAATGGGGGCTTGGTTATTCGTCACTTGGAGTTGGAGGCAGACACCTGGCAGTTTTTACGGGGAGATGGGGTGCACTTGAACACTGTGGGTACCGACCTGTGGCTGTTGGCCTTGGAGGACAAGTTGCACCGTGCTTTTCAGGTGTGGAGGGGCGCACAAGTGTAAGGTATCACACTTGTTGCGCTGTGGCGGTTGGGGTCCTTGACGGAGGTCTTACGGTTATTGGGAAAATGGTGGGGATCCATCTGAGGTATGGAGTCCTGGAGTGTGTTCGGTAAAATACAGATAGTTTAAGACCGGGGTGTCTGAGGTCAGCTGGTATAGGCTCAGAGGCGGTGTTTGCGGCTGGGGTCGCAGATCAGCTATCTGGTGTCTCAGACACAAGATAGAATATTGGGTAAGGTGGCACCGTCAGGGACCTCAAAATCTTGAGCTGATAGGTTAGGTATGTTTATGTTACGTTTATATGAAATAAAATGTATGTTTTAATAAAGGCCGTTTTGCGGCCATTTAACTCCAAGTACGTTTCTGGTGTTTTCTTTTAAGGCAATGGGGGGGGGGGGGGGGCGGGCAAAAGAGGGGTTGGCACAGGTAAAAGGTTGGCAGGTGAACTCTTATCTACCCTAGTCATGCACCATTACACAGAGTTTTGGATATTCTGGACTTTTTAAACATTGCACTGACTTTTGATTGTGCACAATTTAAACATTATAGTGCATTGTTTATTTCACACTTTGATTCATGGAGTTTATAAACATACAGTTGTGCTCATAAGTTTACATACCCTGGCAGAATTTATGATTTTTTGGCCATTTTTCAGAGAGTATGAATAACACAAAAAGATTTCTTTCACTCATGGTTAGTGTTTGGCTAAAGTCATTTATTATCAATCAACTGTGTTTACACTTTTTAAAATCATATTCACAACAGAAACTACCTATCAAAAGTTTATACATCCCAGTTCTTAATACCGTGTATTGCCCCCTTTAACATCAATGAATGACAGCTTGAAGTCTTTTGTGGTATTTGTGGATGAGGCTCTTTATCTTCTCAGAAGGTAAAGCTGCCCATTTCTCTTGGCAAAAAGCCTTCAGTTCCTGAATAAATCTTGGGCTGTCTTGCATGAACTGCACTTTTGAGATCTCCTCAGAGATAATGAAGTCAAGAGACTGAGCTGGCCACTCCAGAATCTTCACTTCATTCTTCTGTAGCCAATGATAGGCTTATGTTTTGGATCATTCTCATGTTAGATAGTTCAAGTACGTCCCATGCGCAGCTTCCTGGCTGACGAATGCAAATGTTCCTCCAGTATTTTTTGACAACATACTGCATTCATCTTGCCATTAATTTTGACCAAATCTTCTGTGTCTTTGTAGCTCACACAACCCAAAACACCACCTAAGCGCCTCCATGTTTCACAATAGGAATGGTGTCTTTCATCATAGGCCTTTTTGACTCCTCTCCAAATGTAGTGTTTAGTAGACATGTGCATTCGTTTTAGTCCGAAAGCATTTTCATACGAATTTCTGGGATTTTCGCTTTCGTTTTAACAAATGATAACGAACGTGCAGAATCCGAAATCCGAAAAATCCGACATACATTTTTTATTTTATTTGTGACAACAGTTCGATATAGATAGAAGATTCAACATGGCGGTGACAAAAGCGATCTGTACCTATCGAACCTGCGGTTGAATGTGCCTAACCTAACTCTATTAGTCCTAGATTATTCGACATAGAGAGAAAAGATTGGACATTATAGAGACATGAAGATTCGACAAAGCAGCTAAAAACATACGATCGCCGTGAGCGGACATTTACTGTCAAATGCTCCACCCATAGGCTATAGAAGAATTCTAATGTTGGTTGACTAGTAATAATAATTAATAAATATAATTATTACTAGTCATACAACATTAGAATTCTACTATAGCTTGTGAGCAGAGCATTCTCCGGAAATGTACGATTGCGGCATTGTACAGTTTAGCTGCTTCATCGAATCTTCTTAGAACATTCGACAGACACCATAAGCCTTCAATTGACAGATTCGACCTTAACCACTTAAGACCCCGACCTTTAGGCAGCTAAAGGACTCGGCCAGGTTTTGCGATTCGGCACTGCATTGATTTAACTGACAATTGCGCGCGTCGTGCGTCGATGTGGCTCCCAAACAAAATTGGCGTCCTTTTTTTCCCACAAATAGAGCTTTCTTTTGGTGGTATTTGATCACCTCTGGGGTTTTTATTTTTTGCGCTATATACAAAAATAGAGCGACAATTTTGAAAAAAATGCTATATTTTTTACTTTTTGCTATAATAAATATCCCCCAAAAATATATAAAAAAAATGTTTTTCCTCAGTTTAGGCCGATATGTTTTCTTCTACCTATTTTCGGTAAAAAAAATCGTAATAAAGCGTTTATCAGTTGGTTTGCGCAAAATGTATAGCGTTTACAAAATAGGGGTTAGTTTTATTGCATTTTTATAAAAAAAAATGTTTTACTACTAATGGCAGTGATCAGCCATTTTTTATGACTGCGACATTATGGCGGACACTTCGGACAATTTTGACACATTTTTGGGACCATTGTCATTTTCCCAGCAAAAAATGCATTTAAAATACATTGTTTACTGTGAAAATGACAGTGCAGTTTGGGAGTTAACCCAAGGGGTTATGTGTGACCTATGTGTGACCTAATATGTGTTTACAACTGTAGGGGGGTGTGGCTGTAGGTGTGACATCGTCGATTTGTGTATCCCTATAAAAGGAATCACACGATCGATGACGCCGCCACAGTGAAGAACGGGGAAGCTGTGTTTACACACAGCTCTCCCCGTTCTTCAGCTTCGGGGACCGATCACGGGACTCCAACCGCGATCGGGTCCGCGGGTCCCGTGG
This sequence comes from Rana kukunoris, assembly GCA_029574335.1. Classification (NCBI taxonomy): domain Eukaryota; kingdom Metazoa; phylum Chordata; class Amphibia; order Anura; family Ranidae; genus Rana; species Rana kukunoris. The sequence continues at coordinate 18,038 of JAJQKJ010002133.1, forward strand.
TCACGGTCACGGAGCTTCGGACCGGGTCGCGTTCACGCGCCCGCGACCCCACGGCTGGGCTTAAAGGGCAACATACAGGTACGTTGATGTGCCCAGCCGTGCCATTCTGCCGACGTATATCGGTGTGAAGTGGTCGTTAAGTGGTTAATTAATTCGGATTTTCGGACGAATGCATTTTTAACGAAACAAAATAAATAAAAACTAATTTCGGAAGTAACAAAATAAATGTATTTTTTTTTGCATGAAAACTAAATTCCAAAACAAAATATTTCAGTGTGCACATGGAAAAGGCAAATAATATACATACAATCAATGTGAAAAAATATGCATATAAATGTCTAGAAGAAAAAATATATAAGAAACACAATTACAACCCAAACAAATGAATGCGAGTCTGTGCTATTGTCCTCATGTGTGAGAATCGCCCATGCACTCCTGCCGGAGGGGGCTGACATAAAATTAATAATAATAAAAGGCAATAATGTCCAATAAATCATAAGTTGAGAAAAAACAAAGTGCAGATTCTCATCCACCCTGGTGCAATAAGATCCTAGTGGGATAAAACGGGAACAATTGATGGTGACTAAAGTTGATAAGTGATAATCAGCTTGAGACCTCCACCACAACGCATGCAAGTCTGCTTACCGAAACAAATGGGTCTCTTGGTTATAGGAGACCAAAGATGGCATGTAGTAAATCGCAAACTGCTAGGCTCAATGAGGAATACACAGACTGGCAATGCAAAAACAGAATGACCAAGTCTCATTATAGAGACTGCCAATCACCGCTCAGTGAACCAGATGGGCGTGGAAAGCTATGCAGCGTCATGAAAATAGTCATAACAGACCACAAAGCACTCCAACAACAACTGGCCAGGTAAAATGGTGCAGTTAATAACAACCACATTTAAAAATTGATTGTGAACCAACTAGAGCAGATCCATCCAGGCCGCGTGACACCGGATATAGCTTTGGTAAAACCAAATGTCAGATTCCGGAACACGGACTTAACTTTAGAGTGGATGGAGAGATCTAATGGGATGGAAATCACATACAGGATCTCCCAAATCCAAATGCACAAAGGCGTGCTGTGTCCGTGTGGGCATGACCAAGTCCACCAAAAAACACACCACTGCCAATAAAATGTACATTGAGACGTAAATAAAATTAAAAACATGTACATATATGTAAATGGTGTGTAAAGGAATTAAAAATGAAACACATAAACAATTGTAACAGCCCAAGGACATATTAACCACAGAATTGAATCCCTGTGTATCGTCAAATGACGGCGGCAAAGGGATCTGAATATCCCAGCCGCTGTAATTTGACGGCATCGTCTTCTCCGGCCACTGGGGGGCGCACCCGGCGCGTCTCCGAGATGCCGACGCGCGTGCCTGGCTATCGCGATGTCCGTCAGGTACCCGCCGATCGCCAGTTTTAGAGCAGGGACGTGGAGCTCTGTGTGTAAACACAGAGCTCTACGTCCTGTCAGGGAGAGGAGACTGATGCTGTGTCCTTTGTACATAGGGACACAGCATTGGTCACCTCCCCCAGTCAGTCCCCTCCCCCCACACAGTTAGAACACAACCAGGATACACATTTAACCCCTTCCTCACCCCCTAGTGTTAATCCCTTCCCTGTCAGTCACATTTATACAGTAATTAGTGTGTTTTTATAGCACTGGTCGCTGTATAAATGTGAATGGTCCCAAAAATGTGTCAAAAGTGTCCGATGTGTCCGTCGCAATATCGCAGTCCTGACAAAATTCGCAGATCGCCGTATTACTAGTAAAAAAAAAAAAAATTTCAGAATTATATCCCTTATTTTGTAGCCACTTTAACCTTTGCGCAAACCAATTACTATACGCTTATTGCGATTGTTTTTTTTTTTACCAAAAATATGTAGAATACATATCGGCCTAAACTGAGTGTTTTTTTTTTTTTTTTTTAATGGGATTTTTATTATAGCAAAAAGTGAAAAATATTATGTTTTTTTTTTTTTAAATTGTTGCACTTTTTTGTTTATAACGCAAAAAATAAAAACCACAGAGGTGATCAAATACCACCAAAAGAAAGCTCTATTTGTGGGGAAAAAAAGGACGCCAATTTTGTTTGTGAGGCACGTCGCACGACCGCGCAATTTTAATTTAAAGCGATGCAGTGCTGAAAGCTGAAATTTCGCCTGGGCAGGAAGGGGGTATATGTGCCCAGTAAGCAAGTGGTTAATAAACATAATATGATGCAATGACCCAAAACTTGTAAATATGGAAAAACACCACAATGAATAAATGTCTCTACCCTCTCTGTGTCATCATAATTCCAATATTGGCTATTATAAATACAGAAAAAGGTAGTGTAGAAAAAAAGGGGGGGGACCGATGCCGTTTAGGGTTAAACTGCAACGGAAAAAAATAAAAATTCCTGGTCCTACTCCTTAGGCATTATTAATGAAAGCATTAATGTCGGTGTCTATATTCAGTCCGTGTGGCGTGTAGGTTTTAAGGCGATAAATCCAAGCTATTTCTAGCTTTGAGATTTTGCGAACCATCGAACTCCCCCTCCAGTGGGGCTGGTATTTATCTATCCCAACAAAGAGGGTATTTGAGGGATCTCGATTATGTACTAAATCATAGTGCCGAGACACGGAATGCTTTTCAAAACCCTTCCTTATTCTAGCAACATGCTCATTCAATCTGACCTTCAGTGCCCTTTTGGTCCTCCCAACATATTGGAGGCCGCAAGGGCACTGGATCAGATAGACAACTCCGTTAGTTGAACAAGTAATGAAAGGCTCAACATCATAAGTGCGACCCGTCTTGGTGGACTGAAAGGAGCATAGCTTTCTGTCATGACAGCTATTCAATGAACAGATCTGACATTTTGTACATTTATAGTAACCGGTCAGGTTACCAAAAAAGGATCTTGATCCCCCAGGGGGATCCGAGACACTAGGGGCTATTCGACTGCCCAGTGTGGAGGCCCCCTTAAAAACGATGTTTGCTTACTCGGGCAAGATCGGAGCCAGAACATGATCTGTTGTCAAGATATGCCAGTGCTTTTGAATCAACTTTTTAATCTGATGGTGTTGAACAGAAAAAGTGGTGACAGAAGGAATGGCAAACTTATCTCCCCTATCACTCTTGACGCGATTCTTCAGGAGTTGTTCTCGATCTATGGCCTTGGTTTCATCGATCAGTTGGGACAAGATAGTGCTATCATAGTCCTTCTCGATAAACCGGTTGGAAAGAGTCAATGCTTGGCTTTCAAAGGATTCAACATCTGTACAATTGCGCCTTAGGCGCATAAACTGTCCCTGAGGGACTGCTTTCAGCCAAGCCAGTAGGTGACAGCTACTGTATCAAGTGGAATATAAGAATTCCTATCGGTGGATTTAAAGAAAGTAGTGGTAACAAACGTATCCTCTCTGATGGAGATTTTAAGGTCTAGAAAGTTGATCTCTTCTCTACTAGCTTCAAAACCAAACAAGATACCCCTGGAGTTGTTGTTGAGCCCCCAACATAAACTCCTTAAGGTCAGATTCGTTGCCATCCCATAGGAGGAGGACGTCATCGATGTACCTAGCCCAGAGCACTATTCCAGGTCTCTGGCAAGCATCGATGACATCCTCCTCCCACTTGGCCATAAATAAGTTGGCCAAGCTGGGGGCATACTTGGCCCCCATGGCAACCCCCCTATCTTGCCTGTAAAATTGATGGTCAAAATAGAAATAATTATGGCTGGCTGCGTATCTCAGCAGATCCATAATAAAGTCTATCTGAGTCTGTGCCAGTCCCGAATTCCTAACTAAATACAAGGACACTGCCTCTAGTCCCAATTGGTGCGGGATGAAAGTATAAAGCGACGTGACGTCGGCAGTCACCATCCACAAAGCAGGTTTGGGGGTGATAGTGGCCAACATGTTGATGACCTGCTTGGTGTCTTTAATATAGGAAGGAATCAATTGAACTAAGGGCTGCAGAAAAAAAAACAATATACTTGCCCACCCGGTATGTGATTGAATCAAAGCCACTAACTATAGGGCGTCCCGGGGGGCAAGTCTGGTTCTTGTGGATTTTCGGCAAATAATAAATTACCGGAATACGGTTAGCCTTCGGTACTAAAAAAAAGCTTTCTTTGCTATTTAAAATCCCTTGATCGACACCACAATCCACTATGGCCTCCAGCTCCCTTTTGTAATTGACAACAGGGTCTCTATTGAGAGGTGTATAGGTGGCATCGTCATCCACGATGCGGTCCATCTCCTTGAGATAATCGCATCTGTCGAGGATGACGATACCACCTCCTTTATCGGCTGGTTTTATCACCAAAGATTTGTTGGAGCACAACGACTCCAAACCCTTTGTGAGATCCTGGTGCATGTTGATCCTTTTAACTCTAATGTATTCTAAATCCTGAAGTACAACATCACGGAAGACCCTAATGCTGGGGGCCAAAGACCCAGGAGGATTAAACAGTGAAGCATTGGCTAGTCCGGAATGTCTATAATCCGTGTGTGAAGTTGAATGGTCACTAACAGGATTGGATGTTGAGTCGTCTAGTATATTTGTGTATGTCCATGTATGTCTGAAACTTACTAAGACTACAGGGTGGAGCGAACTTTAGGCCTTTATCAAGAAGTTTCTTTTCGGGATCGGTCAAGACCTGCTGGCTGAGATTAAAAATACCAGTCCCTAGAGCCGCTTTGTTTTTGGACGACTGGGCCCGCCACCCCCCTCCCCCTGGTCCCTCTCTTTGTCCTGTAGGACCTCCCCAGTTGTGCTTCAGTGCGCACATGTCTAGTGTTTAGGGTTGTGGCCAAAAAGCTCAGTTTTGGTCTCATCACTCCAAATGACCTTGTGCCAGAAGGTTTGAGGCTTGTCTCTGTGCTGTTTGGCATATTGGAAATGGGATACTTTGTGGCATTTGCCTAGTAATGGCTTTCTTCTGGCGATTCGACCATGCAGCCCGTTGTTCTTCAAATTTCACTTTTTTTTGTGCATCTTGAAACAGTCACACCACATTCAGAAAGTGTAAATTCAGAGAGTCCTGTATTTCACTTGAAGTTATTTGTGGATTTTTCTTTGCATCCTGAACAATTTTCCTGGCAGTTGTGGCTAAAATTTTATTTGCTCTACCTGACTGTGGTTTGGTTTCAACAGAACCCCTAATTTTCCACTTCTTGAGTAGAGTTTGAACACTGCTGATTGGCATTCTCAATTCCTTGGATATCTTTTTATATCCCTTTCCTTTTTTTACAGATCAACTACATTTTCCCACCTACTCCTGACAATTCTTTTGCTTTCGCCATGATTTAGAATCCAAAGGCTTCAGTGCAGCACTGGATGAAAGATGCAAGGGTCTGTTGGGAGGCCAGAAACTCATTGACCTTTTATACACACACACTAATTACAAGCAAACAGATCACAGGTGAGGATGGTTACCGTTAATAGCCATTTAAACCCCTTTGTGTCAACTTGTGTGCATGTTATCAGGCCAAAATCACCAGGGTATGTAAACCTTTGATCAGGGTCATTTGGGTAGTTTATGTCACCATTATGATTTAAAAGGAGTAAAGACAGTTCATTGATAATACATGGCTTCAGCCAAACACTAACCATGAGTGAAAGAAATGTTTTTGTGTTATCATTTATATTCTCTAAAAAAGTGGCAAAGAAATCATTAATTCTGCCAGGGTATGTAAACTTATGAGCACAACTATATTATAGGGTTTGTTTCATTACTTACACATTTATGTAGTGTGTTGCAATATTTACACTTTTGATTAGTTTTCCAGTGTTTTTTATGTATTGAATTAAGAATTCTCTAAGTGGTTTGAGCTCATCGCTGATTCATACACATTTTCCACTGACCACTGATGTACATAATGAGTGCCAATGTACTGTATGTAGGAAAGAATACCCACTTACCACACCAATGTACTATACATAGGGAGCGGTTTCCACTGACTACAAAGGTACACCATAAGAAACATTTTTTTACTGACCAATGTACATGATGCAAAGTAGGGTTGTCCCGATACCACTTTATAAGGACCGAGTACAAGTACCGATACTTTTTTTCATGTACTCACCGATACCGAATACCGATACTTTTTTTAAATGTCACGTGAAAATTTTCAAACCACAATACAGACTAAGGATATTTTCTTTAGAATTATGAAGAACTCTAACACAAGACATTATAAAAGAATACAAATGAGTAAAAATGAATAAAAATGTTTTATTTGCTTGTCACGCAGTAGTAAAAAACTCAAAGAATTTTCACAGAACATGTTGATAAATACAAAAAAAGTATATTATTTGGGTATCGGGAGCATTTGCGCGAGTACAAGTACTAGTATCGGTATCTGGACAACCCTAATGCAAAGGGTACATCAGGGTTTCAGATGGACCTGAACAGGCAGAGATGTAAATTCCTGCCTTGCAGAATCACCAATGCAGAAATAGGTGTTCTCAGAATGAATGTTACTGTTACGCAACGTATTGGCCCTGGGGAGGTAGTTTACTGTATGTATTGCCATGATATTATTTCCTTTTTTTTTTTTTTTTTCTTTCCTGCAACCTGTGGTTGCAGAAAAGAAAATTACATTATCGATGGCATGCCTTAAGAATGTTTTGGTTGAATGGAATTACAATTTTTTTTAAATTACACAGTTCACATATGTATTAACTGTTTGCCTGCAGTTCTGCTTTAAATTAATTTAGCAATGACCACAGTGAATTTTAGCCTATAAAAATTAATTTGCTTGCATTTTACCTAATGAAAAACTTTAATGCTGGAAGATGAGAGCAAATGCGATAATAAATATTAATTGCATTTTCTTTTATAGGTGCCGTCACCCCTTCATTTCAGCAATCGTTTTTTATGGTTGCATTCTGTTAATGTGCTCTACGGCAGGATTCTGTCGTAATGTGGCAGGTTACAGGGAAGTCAGCAGCCGCCTCAGTTTCAAGCAGCCGTATTCTCAACTTAATCTGGCTCAATAAATTCTCCTTGTACACCCTGTAATTACGCGTACCTTGCCATAATCAGGCAGGTCTGCGTTCAGCGCTTCAAGAAGTGCTTTTATTGTAGGTTCAATTAGCAGGAATGAAGGACTGCCGGCTCAGATACAGGCTACACAATTATGTTTGATTACTATAATTAAGGTTGTGCTGAATAGTACATATTGTGATATAAGGTAATTGCATGCAAATAATCGACACAAAGCATTAGGGCAAGCCGCATAATACAATGATTTTCCAGGTCTCTCATTTTCAGATTGGAGAAGTACTGAATTAACCCTTCTACAAAAAAATTAGGGGAAAGGGATAAATTCAACTATTAAAGTGGAGCTCCACCCTCTTTTTCCACTTTATCTCATTTGTTATCAACATGCCCCCTTAAACCGAATTGGCATCTGTTTTTTTTTTATTCTAAAAACTCACTGTGCTGTCGTTTCAGCTCCTTTTCGGCGGCCGCGGCCACAGCGCCTTCTCTGTGTCAATCACTGCAGCTATGCCTCCTGGGAGATGTATGTCATCAACCCCAGGAGGCCCTGGCCGTAGCATCGCGTGATTTGATAAGAAGGAAGTGACGCGATGCACGGCGTTTGCCAGTATTATCAGTATCATTATCACTACAGCATCTATGAGCAGAGCGGCGCGTCTAGGATTAGGAGCCCGGGCAGCGGAACCAGTGGCATCAGCAGCAACATCCGGAGGACAGGTGCGGTGATGGTGGACATGTGCCGTGTTGGGGACATGTGCGGTGCGGTGATAGGGGGCCATGGGCGGTGCGGTGATGGGGGACATGTGCGGTGACGGGGGACATGTGCGGTGATGGGGGACATGTGCGGTGATGGGGGGACATGTGCGGTGACGGGGGACATGTGCGGTGATGGGGGACATGTGCGGTGATGGGGGACATGTGCGGTGTTGGGGGACATGTGCGGTGTTGGGGGACATGTGCGGTGATGGGGGGACATGTGCGGTGATGGGGGGACATGTGCGGTGCCGTGTTGGGGGACATGTGCGGTGATGGGGGGACATGTGCGGTGATGGGGGGACATGTGCGGTGATGGGGGACATGTGCGGTGATGGGGGACATGTGCGGTGTTGGGGGACATGTGCGGTGTTGGGGGACATGTGCGGTGATGGGGGGACATGTGCGGTGATGGGGGGACATGTGCGGTGATGGGGGGACATGTGCGGTGATGGGGGGACATGTGCGGTGCCGTGTTGGGGGACATGTGCGGTGATGGGGGGACATGTGCGGTGATGGGGGACATGTGCGGTGATGGGGGGACATGTGCGGTGATGGGGGGACATGTGCGGTGATGGGGGGACATGTGCGGTGATGGGGGGACATGTGCGGTGATGGGGGGACATGTGCGGTGATGGGGGACATGTGCGGTGTTGGGGGACATGTGCGGTGTTGGGGGACATGTGCGGTGTTGGGGACATGTGCGGTGTTGGGGGACATGTGCGGTGTTGGGGGACATGTGCGGTGTTGGGGGACATGTGCGGTGATGGGGGGACATGTGCGGTGATGGGGGGACATGTGCGGTGATGGGGGGACATGTGCGGTGCCGTGTTGGGGACATGTGCGGTGATGGGGGGGACATGTGCGGTGATGGGGGGACATGTGCGGTGATGGGGGGACATGTGCGGTGATGGGGGGACATGTGCGGTGATGGGGGGACATGTGCGGTGATGGGGGACATGTGCGGTGTTGGGGGACATGTGCGGTGTTGGGGGACATGTGCGGTGTTGGGGGACATGTGCGGTGTTGGGGGACATGTGCGGTGTTGGGGGACATGTGCGGTGTTGGGGGACATGTGCGGTGTTGGGGGACATGTGCGGTGTTGGGGGGACATGTGCGGTGACATCTGCTCTCTCGCTCTCTGCTCTCTCGCTCTCTGCTCTCTCGCTCTCTGCTCTCTCGCTCTCTGCTCTCTCGCTCTCTGCTCTCTCGCTCTCTGCTCTCTCGCTCTTCGCTCTCTCGCTCTCTCTGCTCTCGCTCTCTCTGCTCTCTCGCTCTCTCTGCTCTCTCGCTCTCTCTGCTCTCTCGCTCTCTCTGCTCTCGCTCTCTCTGCTCTCGCTCTCTCTGCTCTCGCTCTCTCTGCTCTCGCTCTCTCTGCGCTCTCTCGCTCTCTCTCGCTCTCTGCGCTCTCTCGCTCTATGCGCTCTCTCCCCCCCTCACTTTTTGTTTCTCGCTCCCCCCCTCCACATTGTAATTAAATAAAGTGATGTATTTTTAAAAATAATTGTAACATGTAATAAAAATAAATTCATCTATATTTCAAATATTGTTTGGTTGTGTGTGTTTTTTTTTTTTTATATTTTATAAAGGTTAATAGGTCATATTACATTTTAAATTTTTGTATCTATCTCTCACTCAAAATTTAGAGTAAGGAATATAAACAAAATATGTTATCTTTGGAACATTTTTTTATTTATTTTTTGTTGAAAATTAACGGGCAGATTCAGGTAGAATTACATTGCAGCAGAGTATCTGAAATACACTACGCCGCCGTATTTTAACTGGCTCTACATGATATCCCGGTAGATTTTGTCCAGGAAACGCCGGCGGCGTAGTGTATTTCTCCCGGCGCAATACATATACGCGAGTAGGGGCGTGAAGCATTTAAATTAGGCGCGTTCCCGCGGCAATTGAACTGCGCATGCTCCGTTCCCAAATTTTTCAACCATGCAGTGCGCGAAATCACGTTGTAGTAGCGTCGTTTACGGACATTCCTATTCCCGAACGAGTTACGTAAAAAAATAAAATTAGACGCGGGAACGACGGCCATAATTGGGTTAGGCACTGTTAGACCAGCAAATAGCTGGTCTAACATTACGTAGCAAAAAAATGACGTAGGCGATTGCGATTTGCAATAGGCGATAGGCGATTTATATATATATATATATATATATATAAATAATCTTACACACACACATATTAATTTATAATATAATCTTTACGTGTGTATATACATTCACAAATATATTATGTGTGTGTGTATATCTATCATATATATATATATATATAATCTATATCCACAGTCACACCCACACACGCACTCTTAATTATAATTATCTTTTTTATATATATATATATATATATATATATCTATGTAGTGTGTGTGTGTACATATGTAAACACACACACTTATAATATATTTTATGTGTTTGTGTATATGTGCACACACCTTTGTTATAATGTATTGTGTGTGCATATATACACACACACACATAATATATTATAATAAAGGTGTGTATGTACATATACGAACAGACATGCAATATATTATGTGTGTGTGTATATTTGTATGTTTATATATATATAATATATATATACATACATACATACTATATATTATAATAAGAGTGTGTGTGTCTATATATAACAGACACACACACTCTTATTATAATATATACTAAGTGTGTGTGTGTGTATATATGTGTGTGTGTGTGTGTGTGTGTGTGTGTATATATATACATACATACATACATACATACATACATACATACATAGTATATATAATAATAAGAGTGTGTGTGTCTGTTTATATATAACACACACATTTACTATAATATATTGTGTGGTGTGTGAGTGAGAAGAGATAGATATATATATATATATATATATATATATATCCGCACGTACACAAAATATAAGTCATATATATATATATATATATATATATATATATATATATATATATTTATTTCCTTTCTAGATATGCCTAACTGCTTGATCAGACAATGTAGTAATGGTAGTGGTCGTCGAGATCAATCACCAGAAATAAAATTATATTTGTTTCCGAAAAAACCTGATCAGATCTAAAAGTGGTTGACAAATGCTGGAATGGACAGCACAATGGTTGATCAATTTACACCGTGGATAATGGAAGACAAAAGAGGAGACCGATTCCGAATCTGTTCTGATCATTTTGAGCCACACAGCTTTAGTTTTAAAGGGACCAAAAAAATGATGAGTCCTAATGCTGTTCCAACCATTTTTCCACCAACAACTGGAATGAAATTGTCTGATGATTCATGGAAAAAAATAATTTCCAAAAGAAAAAAAATAGATGTCTCGAGTGGTGAAGCATCAACGTCCTCATCAATCAAAACTGGTGAGTGTAGATGCGCTTGTCATCACTCCATGTTTCCAACAAAAGCAAAATGTGATGGGGCTGGGATGTGTACTGGTGGCGCTGGGCTGGGATGTGTACTGGTGGCGCTGGGGCTGGCATGTGTAATGGTGGCGCTGGGGCTGGGATGTGTAATGGTGGAGATGGGGCTGGGATGTGTAATGGTGGAGCTGGTGCTGGGATGTGTAATGGTGGAGCTGGTGCTGGGATGTGTAATGGTGGAGCTGGTGCTGGGATGTGTAATGGTGGAGCTGGTGCTGGGATGTGTAATGGTGGAGCTGGTGCTGGGATGTGTAATGGTGGAGCTGGGATGTGTACTGGTGGAGCTGGGGCTGGGATGTGTACTGGTGGAGCTGGGGCTGGAATGTGTACTGGTGGAGCTGGGGCTGGAATGTGTACTGGTGGAGCTGGGGCTGGGATGTGTACTGGTGGAGCTGGGGCTGGGATGTGTACTGGTGGAGCTGGGGCTGGGATGTGTACTGGTGGAGCTGGGGCTGGGATGAGTAATGGTGGAGCTGGAGCTGGGATGTGTAATGGTGGAGCTGGGATGTGTACTGGTGGAGCTGGGGCTGGGATGTGTAATGGTGGAGCTGGGGCTGGGATGTGTACTGGTGGAGCTGGGGCTGGGATGTGTACTGGTGGAGCTGGGGCTGGGATGTGTAATGGTGGAGCTGGGATGTGTACTGGTGGAGCTGGGGCTGGGATGTGTAATGGTGGAGCTGGGGCTGGGATGTGTACTGGTGGAGCTGGGATGTGTACTGGTGGAGCTGGGATGTGTACTGGTGGAGCTGGGGCTGGGAT